>MU224198.1:305254-335035 GCA_018584345.1 Thuja plicata
GCTTTTGATGAAGCTCTTGCAAAACTTTTGCAAGAGATTAAGGACAACAAAAATCCCGGTGCTGAGAACCTCCTTCTCTCTCAGTTGACGGTCCAGAAAAAAGTTATATGGATGGAAGGACCTCTTGTATGGACAGCTTGGATTAATAAATTTGAAGATGATACCTTGCATGAATAGATTCTTTTTGGATGGTTATTCCATGTTTATTCAGCTTACTATGTAATTTGTGCATATGTATCATTTTGGTGGTTAGATATTTTTGACACTTAAATCGATTAGATTTCCACAATCCATTGAATTTGAGCTTTGATTTCTGGGTTTAGATTGTGTGTATTTTTAAGCATAATTTTTGACACTCTCCGATTGGTTGGTCGAGGCTCGGCCTCCCTCCTTTTTGGTGCCATGTTTTGAACTCTCGATTTTTAATACAAAAAATTATGATTGGTTCAATTGATTTGGTCTTATAGGATCCCTTTTTTCGGAGGCTAGCTCCATATTGAATATTTTTGGTGTGGAATACAAATGTTAAGAAAAGAATCACTAAAATATTTTAATGGAAATAACAAAACCAAATATTAATTTATGAAATAATTTTTTTTTTCAATAATATATATATATATATATATATATATATGAATAATAATATAAAAAATAAACTTAAATCACTTATAAATATTAAATTGCTATTTTAAAAGACCACTTGTGATATTTGACAATTTTCATGATTACATATTCACTATGTTATGACTTTTAAGAGACTAATATTCAACAAAAAGTGAATCACTCAAATTCACCACAATGTGATTTCATGTTTATATTTATCAATTAAATAAAATCTTGAATAATGTTATATTTGATTTTCTTAAAATTAGGTTGAACTATTCAAAATAATTTGATTCATAAAAAATATATCATTTTAATAATAGATAATTTATATCTCAAAATTAAGTAATTTAATTTGTATTTTTTATTTTAGTTCTTGGACTATTATGATAATACTTATTGTATCTATTAATTGATATTTTTTAAATCATTATAGAGAATGATCAATTAATTATATGAAAGTGTACACCTAAAAATAATGAATTACTAAATAATGTCTCAAATTTAATATTGTTTCAATGATCTTAGGTCTCATTGCATTACAATTACTATAAAGGCAAGTACACCCCAGTACGTGACACTTGTTCTAACATGTAGCAATTACAGCTCTTTATGCTACCTCTAGTAAGCCTTTTCATTATTATTAAGCAAGTCAAATTGATCAAGCATACAATTTTATTTGATAAAGAATTATATTCTCATAAAATATTACTTTGAGATATATGGAGAATAAGCCATGTTATAAATTTGTATGATATTTTTGGTCTATGAACTCAATTGTATAATTAAGTAGTAACTTTAGCATCTAGTGTTTGTTTCTTTGCATTTCACATACTTTATTATAACTTATTCTAACAGTATTTTTTTGCGATCAAGATTCCTCACTGAGATAGGCACCCTTGCATATCAGCGAGTTTTAAATAAAAAGTATTTTCAGCTTTTCTTGTAAGATCATCAATAAACTCTTCTTTCAATCAAAGAAAAAGAAAACGTAATGATTCCAAGAATGCGTCAACAGTAATAAGTGTGCAGAGTTTTATTCACAATATAATCAATTACATCTATCGAGTGAATGGAAAGGAAATAGTGAATTAGAATGGATCCAATTTTATTTGATAATGAGGTGGAATAGAAGATGAACGAGTATGGATTTCAGTGGTTTTTTTACGCTGAGACCCCAAAGCAGCACCTTGAACATTGTGATAGAGATCCACATGTGCCTTATTCAAGTCTGATAAAACAGCTTCCTGAGAGACGGATGGAGCATTGGAATTTGGTTATTGTGGCCCCTGGCCGTATTACACATGCGCCCATTTCTCATCTGATAAAATAGGCATTTCATAAGTCTTTTGAAGGCGTGGAACCTCGCATTTGCCCAAAAAGAGGCACGATAAAAGTTATGAACAAAACTAGTAATAGTGTTTTCAGTTTGATATGCATCAAATTCTCAATATTTATCAAGCCAAATAGACAGGAAATATTTTATGTTTCAACTAAACAAAAAGTTCCTACGTGAAGATTGATATGAAATTGAAGGTACCGCTGTAATTCATTTATATAGACACCCTCATGTTTAATTTGTACGTGTAGGCTTCTTTTTAATCAAACATTCATAGTCTTGTTTTTGATATTAGCAGTAGCAAGAGGGTGCTGACCCGAGGTACAAAACACTAACAGAACAGACTTAACAGCATGTTAAATCAGCATCGTAAGCAAGAGATAAACAAGTATACTATCTACCTCTATCAAAAACTACAACAAAAAAGCTAACCCAGTAGTGGTAAGTGTTCCAAAAATAAACAGTATCAAAGTTAGACTGCCAAAAAGAAATATGAAGGTATGCAGGGCTATTTAATATAAGTAAAGTCTTAATCTTAAAACAGAACTTAAAATGACTAGCCAAAATATAGGGCTTGGGGTTCGCAGTGTGATAGCACCCTGACCCGTACTTCATCTTTAGCTGGATCCCTTCCCATCCCATAAGCGCTTCGACAGCAGTAGGTCCACCCACTCTTCATTGAGGAACTTGAAGAGTTCTCTGTTTTCATCCACCGACTCCTTCCCAGCCGAGGCTTGTTCATTCAGTAGGCAGAGGGTTGTGGAGGAGGCATGCATGAATTTAAGAGCGAATTTACTAACATCCGCCAACCTCCTGTTGGTGTTAGCCAAGTCCCCATTCAGTTTGGCCACTGAATTCTCCAGATTAACCATCTGAAACTTAATTTTTCCCAGTAGGCCAGAGCCCACAACAAACATAGGGTCCTCAGTCTTGTTATCCAGGCTAGAAATGTCCTTACCCACATCGGCCACATTGTCTTGTTTAACATTTTTACCCTCTTCCTGATCTGTGTTAGTCTGATTGTCCTCCTTGCTATGGGATTCAACCAAAACATCCTCTTTATCAAAGAGCTCCTTCATATCTCGTTTCCCTTTTTCTTTTGCAAGCCAAGAAGACTGGTGGGTACAGGTGGGTTGAGGGTCAACATTTAGGGGGCAGTCCAGGTTAATATAGATCTTTTTACCCTTTTTAGCAGGCTAGGGAGAGTCCTCCAGGCTCAGATCATGATTGCTACTAGTACGGGGAATAGAGGTTGGGCGGATACCAGAGGAATTAGGGCTAGTCACAGGGGTAGAACTGCCAATGGAGTCTGAAGGTGAGGGAATGCCTTGGTTTAGGGAGATAGATGGGGATAAATTATGTTGAGCAAGTTGGGTGATTTGCACAATGGGTGGAGGGCAGAGGGCCTGATGGAAGTGGTAAATCCAAAAGATAAGCCCCTGATACAGGTAAATGGGTCTTTTTCCTAGGGAGATGGCCTCATTTATAGCTGCCACCGTATTCTCTAAAGAATGCAGAAGGTAAAAAGGCATGGAAATTAACAATTTATGCCTAAGATGATTAAGAAAAGGAAGGTGATAGTTATAGAACGTACCAAACCTTCCCTCCAAGGTGAAATATTTCATCACGATCTTGCACATCCTCAGCCAGAATTCAGGAAGATCAATCGTGCTATAACCCCCATTCTTAGACATAGGTTTATAATCATTTACAAAGAACTGGTCAAACTCTATTTTAGCCTGGGTTTTGATGGTTTTCTTCCACTTTCTCCCCATGGTTTCTATGCCCGTGGCTTTACCAATCACCTCCTCATTAATCTCAAAGGTGATACCATTAATAGAAACTCTTCTCTCGCTCCAGCTTTTGACGAATTGGTAGGAAATCATCTCATCATTCCCAGCCAAACATTTCATGAAGGGCAGAATCCCACCTTCTTTACAAAAATACATCACCATTGGATTGGAGGTAAGTTCTTCCTCGATTCTATCAAGTTCAATCCTATGGCGGTCCCCTCCCATATTTGCAAAGTAGTTCAGAGCGGTCTTCTCCCAAGACTTCCAGACCCAGTGAGAGTCGAAACCCTTCTCAGCCGAAAATCATAAAAAACCAGAGCAAGAAAAGAAAGCTAAGCTGTTGCGTGAAGTGGGAAAATGAGGTAATAACCAGCCTTTAAGCATCTATCATTTTATGTATGAAACTTGCTAAAATATTTGTCTTTAGGCATGAAAATTTCCGTTCAGGCCGCCACTAAGGTTAGCATATGTGAGCGGCGTTGTAACCCATAATTACAATCAAAACAATCTTTGTCATATCTTTTAATCACCCTAAATCTTTGATGGCATAAAAAGACATAATGACACTTTATGAGGGGAGTGACATAAGCAATCCACCTCCTCCACTAAAAAGAAATCCAACAATCTACGGCCATGTGGCCTTTCCAAATGCGAGAACTAGGCAAGCGCAAATGGAATTTGTTCTCGGGTCCACCTTTTAGCGCCCAAATCTGACTCTGAATTTCAACCATCATGGTTGTTGTTGTTACTTCCGCTCATTTCTCTCCCAAGTAGGTCCTGAGTGATTTTTGGTAGCTGATTAGCAGCGTGCCAACAACATAAGCCACCCATCTGCAATCCCACAGCTGCCATGGAATCGGCGACTGAATTCCCTTCCCTATAAATGTTCTTTATGGTGGACTGAACAAAGTGAAGCATATGTCCCTAGATATCCGACAAAATAGGGTCAACCCGCCATCCAGCCAAGGAGTAACCACCAGCAGCCTCAATAATAACCTTGGAGTCCCCCTCAATTTTGATCCTGGTGCACCCGCAGTTCAGGGAGAAATTTAGTCCCCATAGGAGTGTCATAGCATTAGCCTGACTAACCGAGTGGTCAATGAGGGGGCTTGCATAAGCAGCAACCGGTCTCCCCCATTGGTCTCTTATAATTCCCCCTCCCATCTGTCTGCCACCCCAGGCAGCCCCATCAAAATTGAGTTTGTACCAATTGTCGTGGGGGGGCCCAAACAGTAGCCTTTATGGAATTAAGTTTAGAGCTATCAAATCTATCAAACCCCTTGCCGAGACCCCAGGCCTTGGCAATCTTCCAATCAAAATTAGCGGGAGGGAAAGAAGGGCTTTTCCAGCTTCCCACTAGCAGGTTATCATGTATAAGTTTAAAGCTAGCATAGAATACCTCATTAGGATTGAGTTCAATCTCTCTTAAAATCTTGTTGTTGCATTCCTTCCAGATGACCCAGCAAAAAATCAGGGGGATTTGGTTCCAGAGGAGTTTGATTAACGACTGCTAAGAAGGTGATTTCCATTCAAGGAGAGTGTTCTCGATGTTGTGGTTAGGCACCCATAGGAGGTTGAGTCTTGAGAGAATCTCATGCCAAACCCCATCAACAAATTCACAGTGGAGCATGATATGATTAGATCTTTCCACATCTTTCTTGCAAAGGAAGCAACAGTTGGCAAGGCTAAACCCACGTTTAGCAAGGTTGTCAAGCATGAGGATTTTCCCATGGAGGGTAGTCCACTAGAAAAAGTTGACTTTGGGGATTAATTGAGGCTGCTAGACCTTCTTCTAGAAAGAAACATTACCATAGTCATTGATAAGTAGACCATAAGCCAATTTGACAGAGAAGCCGCCATGTTGAGTGTGTCTCCAAAGTATTCTATCAGGTCTTTCAATCAAAGGGATGCGGACCAAAAGCAGTAGGTCCCTAAGTTTAGTAGCAAGGGTGGTTAGGTTTGATCTGAACTGGAGGTGCTGAAGGAGGTCAATCCACTTGCCACTAGAGATGAAGTTGGAAACCTGAGAACCAATAGCAAGGGATAGGACATTCTTTAACTGAGAGAAATGGGAGTTCCCAAGAATGGAATCAGGTAGCCAGGAGTCATCCTAGAATCTAATATCTTGTCCATTACCCAACGACCAGACGACTTCTTTTTCTATAATACTCCTGCATTTGAGAATGTTCCAGATTTTAGAGCCCCCTGGGTATCCCTGCACCATAAATAGTTTACAAAAGTGGCCCCCATCTAGATACTTAGCCTCCATGATTCTGCACCAATCAACATTTCCCTGTACCATAGTCCAAGCAACATTAGAAAGAAGGGCTCTATTGAGATTGTGAATTTTCCTTAACCCCAGTCCCCCTAAGGTTTTGGGGAGACAAATAGTATCCCAAGAGACTAGTGGGAGGCATTTCTTTTCCTCCGATCCTGACCAGAGGAAGGTGCATTGGATCTTTTCCAACTTGTCAGCCATGAAGCCAGAGATTTTAAAAATAGACAAAAAAATGGACTAGAATTCCCTATAGGGAAGAAGCAAGGAGTTGAAGCTTACTAGCACTGTTGAGGAGTTTACCTTTCTAGCCCACCAGTTTCTTTTGTGTTCTTTCAAGGATAGAATTCTAGAAATCATTCTTCACATCTTTGACCATCAATGGGAGGCCAAGATAAGTGGCAGGAAGTTTGTCAGCTTGGCAACCCAAAATCTTCATTATCTTTTTCTGGACCAATTCTTTCGTGTTGAAGAAGAACCTACAGCTTTTGTGATAGTTGATATGCTGGCATGAGGCTATCGCATAATTTTCCAATAGCTACTTCCACTTAGCAGCTTCTCTAACTGACAAGGCCCCAAAGAAGGTGTCATCAACAAACTACTATAGGATAGTAGGTTTCAAAGTAGTGGCCATCTTAATCCCCACAATTTCTCTAGTGCAAGCCATCTCCATCATATTTTTGCCCAAAACTTCATAAAGGAGGATGAAGAGGTAGGGGGATAGGGAGTTCCCTTAGCGGAGCCCTTTACCAGGGTAAAATTTGGCTCCAGGTTTACCATTGAATAACACAGAGAACCTCAGAGTCTCAAAGCAACACTTAATAAGGTCTATGAATTGTTTTGAGAATTCGAAAGAAGCCAATACTTTGTAGAGAAAACTCCAATGGACTTTATCATAATCTTTAGAGACATCTAGCTTTAGGGCCATCCCCGCGACTCTGCTTTGATCAATGGAGTGGATGATTTCATGGGTGGTGATGGCAGCATCCATAATTTGTCGGCCAGGGACAAATCCTTTCTGATTGGGAATGATGATTTTGTCTAGTAGGGGTTTGATTTGGTTTACCATAATTTTGGAAAAAACCAATACAAAGTATTGCACAGACTTATGGGTCTGAAGTCCTCCATGAATTTTGGCTCTGTGCACTTGGGGACCAAAACAATAAAAGTGTTATTGAGTTTCTTTAAGATTTTTTTGCATCTGATGAAATCTAGAGCCCCATTAATGACATCATAACTAACAATATCACAATACTCTTGGAAGAAAGCAGGGGGGAACTGTCTAGACCAGGGGCTTTATAGGCTCCCATGGAGAAGACCTCCTTATGAAACTCCTCATCAGTGACCCTCGACAAGAGCATGTCATTATCCTCAACTGTGATGTCCCTGGGAAGCTGCGCAATGAGAATTTCCTAGAGAGAAACCGGGTGCCCAGAGGAAGAATTGGTGAAAGCTCTGGAGAAGTAATCAGTGGCTAGCCCTCCAAGTTGGATAGGGTCTGAAATCTCCACATTCCCAAGGTTCTGGAGTTTGGTGGTGGAGTTTCTTTTTTTATGCTTACAGGTCGATTGATGGAAGAAAGCAGTGTTGCAATCCCCCTCCTTCAGCCACTGGACCCTAGATATTTGTTTCTAGAAGACCTCCTCATTGGCCAGAGTATCTTTTTATCTTTTCCTAGTATTTTCTTCCTCCAAATGTAAATCCTATGAAAGGTCACCCCCTGCCATTTTCCTATGGAGAGAATCAAGGTTCTCATTTAGTGTTTTTTTAGTATGGAAAATGTCACCAAAAGTGTGTTTGCTCCAACCTTTAACCTCCTCTCTAATAATCTCAAGCTTGGTAGCGACCCTGAACATAGCCAAAACTTTGACCAGAGTGGACCACCAATATTGAACCTTGTTGCAGAATCCAAGGTGGGAGGCCCACATAATCTCATATCTAAAGGGAGCTAGGTACTGGTATCGAACATCCACCCATTTGAGGAGGAGGGGGTTGTGGTCCAATGTCATTCTTGGGAGGGTAGCCAGGTAAGAGGTAGCTCGCAGGTCCCAGGTGGAAGAAAGTAAGACCCGATCCAAACAGACCTGGATTAGGTGGTTACCTTTCTTGTTGTTAGTCCAAGTGAAGGGGTTACCCCTTAGGTCGACATCATAAAAACCACAATCACCCACAAAGGTGGCCAGATGCCCCATGCTATCAGAATAGTCCATAATACCCTCGCACTTCTCAGAGGGAAATAGGGGAGAATTAAAGTCTCCTGCAACCATGAGCTTGGAATCTTGAAGATTGGAGATGGATATCTTTAGCTCATCCCAAACCCCCTTTCTTACCTACCGGTCATTTGGGGCATAAATGTTAAAACAGAGCCATGTCTCCAGCGGGGAAGTGATTGCCACAGCTAGGTGGTTATGGGAAAAATTGTGAGCATCACCCCTGACCTTGGAAGGGTTATAGAGGGTGGCAATGCCTCTTGAAGCTCCTTGAGCCTCAGAGTAGAAAAAATTGGCTCCAAGCCAAAGTCTTCCCACTAACGCATCAAAATTATCTTTAGACATTTTAACTTCTTGAATTAACAAAATGTCAATTTTATAATAAAAAATGTACTATTTAATAGCAAGTTGTTTCTAGGGATTATTGAGTCCCCTAATGTTCCATGATAGAACAATCATTTCTTACCTTTTTGGTTGAGTCAAGGGTTTGCTGCAATCTCCTTTATTGTGCTCCTCTATCTTCTAGCTCTATCCGTCGGCCATCCCAGTTTGGTATCTACTCCTAGATCCACTCTCTTTTGTCAGGTCTTCTTATTCAAGGTCTATAGTTCTAGGTCCCTAGTCATCAGTGTTTCCAAGGGTGTGGACCATCCCAGGGCCACCGGGGACCCCGAGGTCAAAGGATTGAGAACAACTTCCACCACAAGGGGAGATGGAGGGCCTTTTGAAGTGGAGTTTGTCAATGCACAAGCATTGAATTCTATCTGGACAAGAGCCAAGCCTGGGCTGGAACTAAGTGAGTTTTCTAGACTCACCACCTACATGGGGGCTACAAGACTAGCGGCACTGCATTACTTGATCTCCACAACTATGGTTTTCTCCTGCATAATACTCGTGGGTATTTCCCCCTCTTCTAGACCAAACACATCCTCTACTAACCCAAACATGGGAACACAGCCCTGAGTCATAGTCTCAACAACCCCTTTTTTGCTGGGAGCATCCCCTGTCAGGGGTGGGGGAGTGATCCCGAGGGAATCTCTAAAGCTTTAATCACTAGAACAGCTTGCTTTAACTTAGGTTCAGGCCTCTTGGGGGCTTTGCAGTCCTTCCTTGTGTGGCCCTTTGAGTTACAGCATTCATAGAAGAGGGTAGCATTCTCATAGACAATAGCTTGTGTACATTTACCCAGATTAGACTTAAGGATGACAAAGTTAGGAAGAGTCTTATTAATAGACACATTCACACAAAAATGGGCAAAAACCAGATGGGATTTAGAGAGGGTTACAAGATCTATCAAAATGTAGTGCCCAAATGAGTTGCCAATCCATCTAAAAAATTTATCATCCCAAAACTTGAGAGGCAAACCTGGGAGACGCACCCAGACAGGTGTCATCCTGCTAAGGTCTATAGAAGGGTCAAAGCCTAGTTTCCTTTCGGACAAGGTGAGCAGATGTTTCCCATAGAGTCAAGATCTAGAGAGGACGAAAGACAGATCCTCAACAGCCATAAAGAGAAAGAGAAAGAGACCTCCAGGCATGACTGACACCACCGCACTCCCCTTCAGTTTCCATTGGTTTCCCAACTATTTTTGAACTATGTTGATGGAGGGGCGAAAGTTGAAGAAGCGTCCAACCATAACCAAATTAAGCTTCACCATGTTCTTTTTGACAACATAGTCGGGGAGAGTGATCTTTGTACCTTCCTCTATTATGATAACAAGCATTAGGGTGGGGTCAGATTCCACCTGGGTCCCAACCAGCACACCTTTCTAGTCAGCCTCAGGAGCAGGATGTGGCAGGGAGTCCAAAGTACCTTTCCCAGAAATAGAGATCAGGTCAGGTGTAGGGACCCCGGGTTGGGGAGGAGCTTCCCCCCTAGCAATTTCCACCATGACAGAAGTTCAAAAAAGGTTTTTGGGCGGAAAAGTTGCAGACAGATTTTTGATCTCACACAATGTTATTAACAGAACTTACTTTCAAAGTCTTGGTGCGTAGTGGAGGCGAAACAATTTACTCGTTGTTAGAAATTAGAAGGTTGGACTATCTAACTAGCACTTACAATTTACTCATTGTTAGAAATTAGAAGGTTGGATTATCTAACTAGCACTTGTACTTTAAAGAAAAAAAAAAGTGGAGGGGATAGGTCGATATATAAAGAGTAAAAAGATCTATAAATAACTTTTGAAGTAATTTACATTTATAATTACTTTTAGAATGATGCATCTTATTTCATGTCCTTTGGTGGAATTGTAGATTTTGACATTAGTCTCATAACAACAAACACAAATTGAAATGAAATGCAAATAAAAATGTAGGAACAACATTCTGATTATATATTTTCCAAGGCCATTTGGCATTGGTGATGATCATATGGACTAATAATTTTTAATGTTCAAAGATTTGTTAAATGAAATAATAAATTTATTATTTGATTGTTTGACTGTAAAATCGTTAATATTTATAGTAGATTTTGGTCTAGCATTATGATTAAATTATAGTGGTGTGATTTTTGTCATCTAAGTTAAAATTTAGTAGGGGTTTTTAAGTTTCTTTTGTGAAATTTGGATTAAAAACATTTCCAATTTAAAATAATTTTATATAAACAAAATGTAAAATTTTAATTGATTGTTTGTCTAATAAGAGAAGTGTTTTTAATGGATGGGATAATAATTTTTACTATTGAAATGTTTGATTCTAAATACCAATTACATTAATATCCAGAAGTATAGTTTACTAATAAAAAACAATTATGTATTATTTAAAATATAAATCATTATTGATTGTTTGATCATTAAATCAATATATCTTAAATATTAGGATTTCCAACTTCAATATCCAATGAACCATAGAGCTAACTCTAACTCTGATTCAACTATTAAATTACTTTTAAATCATTTAAATTAGAATTTCTATAATTTTTAATAATTGTAAAATATTATTAAATATAACTTATAAATTTTAAGGTTTTTTTTTTAAGTTTTGGACCATTACGAGGAATGAGTAAACTTTCTATTTTGCTAGACAATTGAGGGGGTTGATAATAATTCTATTGGAGATTTAAAGAAACGTAAAGTGAAAAATATTAAAAATAATAGAACTTAAAAGGTTTACATAAAAATTATGGTATAATTTATTGTATTAAAAAAAGCAATCATTATATTGATAAAATCATGAAAGAATATTTTTTCTAAAAAAAATTTTAACATAATTTTAATATTATAAAATTTTTAACCAAATGTTGTAAAGATTGACATAAATTTACTCTATGGAAAAAAGAGTAAAATATATATTTTAAAAAAATTGAAAAATATGTGTAAATTGTATCCTAATTTGATTCGCACTATCTCTAACCCTAATTTGAAACTTAGGAACTCCAACCACAACACTAATTGAACCCTAGAACTAACTCTAACTGTAATTCAACTACAATCCTAATCCAAGATTTATGCTAGATTGCTATCAACTGTGTAGTTTTTTTAGTTAAACTCATTGACCCATGCTTCATGAGTAGTGGCTCACAAGAACCGTTATTTCATGAGTATGAATGGAATACTTAATTCTTATTGCATACTCTCTGTGGGAGGTCACCCATCCTGGTACTACTTCATTTACTTGATTTATTTTCATTTTATATTAATTTTAAAACCTCCTACAATTCAGGCTAGATTTTATTAGTTTCCATACTCATGAGCTTGGTGTCCATCTTCTTATTTATTGGTTGAACTTAGCGTTCCCTTTTAGTGTCGATCCTTACATTGTAAAGGGATTCTCTCTATTCCCTTTTTCCATATTTTTTTGGTGAGTTTTCCTCTCAGAAATGAGGGAACCCATTTGGATGTAGGTGACAACAGTTTATTTTTTGGAGTCTTCCTAGTGTTGCCTCTTGCACAATGTTTGCACTTTTCCCTACTTTTTTCATTAATGAAATTGGTAAGTGTTATGTTGTCATTCATCTCCCTTTTCTCTATTATTTCATCTCAAACTTCCTTTATTGGTTTATTTCTTGAAGAACTGGTACAATATATTTGCTTGCACTCTAGGAGGTTAAATTGCTTGGTTTAATTTTTAATCTTTGAACTTATTGGTGGTGTTTCCCCTCTCGTTCTCCTTTAATAAGGTTCATGTCTAGTTTGTTGTGAGTAATACATCTCTTTGATTTTCATATTTCTTAAATACCTTCATTTTTTCTTTTTTTTCTTGAAGGAGTCAAATCCTAGAATTTTTGAGTCAATGTTTTGAATTTGATCATGTGATTCTCTCTTTCTTTCTATGTACTAGATTGGCTCTACTTTGGTTGCATTTTCCTTATATCTTGTCTTCGGTGTTATAAATTTTATAGAAGTCATTGTGGAGGTCACTTGGCTCTTTTTAGATGCTTTATTTTTTGATATTTTTTTAATTTCTAATTATGACATGTTGGTCCAATAAGTAGGTATTTTTGGGGAATTTTATCATTATTAGACCTCCATGGATCTTTCTATTTTTTATTTTCTTGGAGAAGGTTTATTATTTTTGTTAGGATATATAGAGAGACATTTTACTCCACATTTTCTTATTTTGTCTAGGTTGTATAGAGGTTTTTTCTATAGTGGGATTTGATAGTGAAGGTCATTTTGAGGTACATTCTACCCTTTGGTCTACTCTTTCTATTGTTTATTTATGTCTATAAAAATAATTATAATTGGAAAATGGAAAGAAGTATTTTTAGTGTCTACAAATATTATCACTAATATACATCAATAAAGTATGATAGGAATGAGGTATATTGCAATATTATGGTCAACTAGTTCGTTAGGTAGAGAAATAGTGTACTTACCCTTTTAATTTTCAGATAGGTCCCTTATAACTGGGAAAAGAGACTTGCCTGTGGGCTTTATCCCGAATATAGTTGACCAAGGACAGTGCCATGTAGAATCTTCCTTGTCACATGACTGAGCCTCAGAAAATGCATCTGGTGAGATTTTTTTCACCACCGTCCCCGCTTCCACTTTACTTGGATCTTTTTATCTATCACGTGGGACCCCATCCTTGTTTGTTGTGTCTTCATTATCCTGGTCTGCCAGAGGGCCACCTTCATGAGCTCCCGCAACAGCATCCAACACCTGCAAAGCTGATTTCTTGCTTAAAATCAAATTCAAAATTCCTCCCTCTCCCGCTCATTTTCGAATAGTTGGGAAGGGGTGATCATGACATTTATCACTTCGGTGGGTGCCAAAAGTAAACTGAAATTTGATGATGATGCAGCCACACTTCTTAGCTAAGATATGGGATGGAATAATCAAGAATCCTCCTTCAGTGATGTAGTAAAGGTTGAGAGCACTAGTAATAGAGGTAGGAGTTGAGAAAGAGGCAAAAATAACAACAGTGGAAGGTCAAAATATGCACATCAATCAAAATCTAGAGGAAAAAAATAATGCACATTGGTTTTGTGATAAACTGAGACACACAAAAAAGTATGAATAGAATTGCAAAAAGGCCCAAGATAAAGTGATCAATGATGGAGTAAACACTGGAGTTTTTAAAGATGATGGAGTTTTGGTCCTTTTTGTTGGTGACATGAATTCTACTTCATGAGTTCTCAATTCGAGCGCCTCATTCCATGCTACTCCATGTTGAAGTGCTTTCATGAATTATAAAGAAGGTGTGTTTGGTATAGTTTTTTCTTGGAGATAACAAAGTAGGTGAAAATTTTGGGAAGGGTGATGTATTATTATTACCAGGAAGAATGGTAGTAAATGTCTTTTGAAGGATGTTAGACATGTTCCCACTCTCAAAAGAAATATAATTTCTAATATTCAACTTTATGCTCAAGACTACAATGTTAATTTTTCCTTCAATTCTTGGAAAGTGACCAAAGGTGTGTTGGTTTTGGCAAAAGGAAATAAATTAGGAAGTTTATATATTTTAGAGTACAATGGTGAAGTGAGAACTACAATGGCTATTGTAGATAGAAATGTTGAACTTTGACACAAAAGGCTCGGGCACATGAGTAAGAAGGGTCTTGAAGTCATGATTCAACACGATCAGCTTCCCAATCTTAAATCAATTGATTTGGAGTTATGTGAGCATTAACTTTATGGAAAATAGAATAGAACCAACTTCTTGAGGATGGGTCAAGAAAAGAAATCCTCTTCATTAGAGCTCATGCATTCAGATGTGTTGGGTCCCACAGAAGCAAATTCTATCAATGGTGCTCATTATTTTATTATAATTCTTAATGATTACACTCATAAAGTCTTAATTTATATGTTGAATAAAAAATATGAAATTTTTTCAAAATTCAAAAATTTCAAGCTATGACAGAAATTAAATTGAGAAGAAAATTAAATGTCTATTAACAGATAATGGGGGTGAGTTTTTCTCTTTGGATTTTGACAATTTTTTTGTAGATCATGTCATTATATGTATTAAAATAGTCTCATTTACACCTTAAGAAAATGTTGTCACTGAGAGTTTGAATAGGACTATTTTGGAAAGAGCTAGGTTTATACTCTCTAATGCTATCTTGTAGAAAGAATTTTGGGTAGATGCATGTAACACTGATGTTTATTTAATCAATCATGCTCCTTCATCCCATCTTAATTTTCAATTTCTCAAAGAGAGGTGGCTTGGAAAATGAAATTCATTCAATCACCTATGTGTGTTTGGTTGTGATGCTTATGTGCATGTTCCTAAAGAGCAGCAAAGAAAATTTAATTTTAAATCCAAGAGGTGTATATTTTGGGGGTATAGTGAGGGGATCAATTTGGTTTTTGTTAGTGGGATCCAATTTCTCATAAATTGATTCACAATCACAATTTTATTTTTAACGAGAAAAATTTCTCAGGTTTGCAAACTTAAAACAATTTCAATGCCTGGTAATACTTCTTATAAGAGAACAAATATGATTTTTCAGCCTTCTACTATTGGTTCGCAACCCTCTCATTTCTCTTCTATTAATACTTCAATGCCTCTTACACTATTTTCCCAGCCTCCTATAGTTTGTACACAAACTGGTACTAATCCATCGATGCCCATGGATTTTATCTCCCAAAACATGGGAGTTTCCCTTCCCACAACTACATTACAAACTCCCATTGGTGGTCCATCTCACATGCTAGTTATTCAACTATTTAGAAAATGAACATGTAACATAGAAAGATACTCTAGTTTACTCGCAACATCTACCCTTTAACTTTTTGTAGGGAGATGATATTTCTATAGCCCCTTCACATTAACATATACAACCACAAGCCATCATTTCTACTCCAACCTATCATGTTCAAAGTGGGGCCATCTTTCCACTTGACCTTGAGAAACATGATACTTTGTTACTATAGAGTCTTGATAGGCAGAGGTAGTGTAAAAGAAATCTAACTTCTAATATGGATAATGTGCAAGAATAGAATGTCACCAATGAACAATAATTTGATAAAATTTAAGGGAAAGAAATCACACCAACATCCTCAACTTCAGAGGTCTACCTGAGGAAGAAAAAGTTCATAAAATTTGGATGATTAGGAGCTTTTATTTTCTTTATTTACTTATCACACAAAGCCTCAAACCTTTAAGCAGGTGTGCAATGATGTAAATTTTGTGCATTAGATGGATGCTATGAATGGAAAAATGGAGACTTTGAGAGAATAATACTTGGGACTTGGTCCCTCTTCCTCCGAATCAGAAAGCTTTAAAAAATAAATGGGTTTACTAGTTGAAAGAAGAAGATGAATGATGAGAAAGATACAGGGTCAGACTGGTGGTGAATGGTTTTGCTGAGCAAAAGGCATTGATTTTAATGAAAAAAAATTCACCAGTTTTTAAAATGCAAACAAATTTTTTTTGGGTATGACAACTATTTGGGATCTTGCGCTTGAGAAATGTTATAACAACATGTCTTCATGGGGATATTGAAGAGGAAATTTACATGGAGAAGCTTGTAGGTTTAATTAAACATGCTCAAGAACATTTGTATTGCATGTTGAAGAGGAGTTTGTATGGGCTTAAGCAAGCCCTGAGGTAGTGGTACTTAAAATTTGATAGTTTTATGACACAAAAAAAATAATTCAATGTGAATTAGACCCATGTGTTTACTACAAGTGGCTTGCTAAAGGTGATTTTTTCATTCACTCACTTTATATTGATGATATGATGGTTGTCGGTACTAGTGTGCAGATTTTTAGTGAATTGAAAAAACATTTGTCCCTTTAGTTTTCCATGAAAGATTTGGGGGAAACAAAGAATATTATTGGGATGGATATCATTAGATTATCCTAAGAAATACATATTTATAAAGTTTTGGAAAAGTATAATATGTTGAAAATACAAAGTCTATTTGTACTCTATTGACTCATCACTTTCAGTTATCTTCTGCTATGTTTTCTTCCACATAGGAAGAGGAAGAAGAAAATGGATAATATTCAGTACACATCTGTAGTAGGCAATATTATGTATGCAATGGTTTGCACTCATCTAGATATTGCCCATGCAATGGGAGTTGTGAGAAGATTTATGAGTAATCTAGGAAAAAATCATTGGCAAGTAATTCAATGGATTCTTTGGTACTTGAAAGGTGCTTCTTATTATGTCCAATGTTTTATTGGTAAGGATATTAAACTCCATAGATATGTTTTTGATTAAGTAAAATAGGCTTTATAGGGTTCCTAAAAACCAAAACAAGAAAGAAGTAACATGAAGACCTATTAAAAAATGAAGCAAAACAAAAAAGACAGAGCATGCTAGGAAAAGGCAAGATAAAAAACTAACAACTTCTACAAAAGCAAAAAAAATAGGGTCAGCAGAAAAAAAAACCAGGGACCCTCATGACAAGTCCACCACCAGGTTAGCCGCTTTGGCTTTGAGCATTTCCATGTTGGCCACCGAATCCATAATATTTTGGAAATTCAACACCAGGTCCTTGTCCTTAATCTTCTTTGTTCTAGCTCAAGTTCGCTGACCGGGGCCCTGTTCAGTGTTCTAATCTATCTCCACCTCCATATTGTCAACCTTGAGCCCATCTAATTTAGCCTCCAACTTCTCAATGATATTTTTAGTGTCCTCTTTAGAGGCCTTTAGCATATTATAACTCTGCTCCACGATATTCTTAAGGGTAGCCTCTACCCTATTCATGTTCTCCTCCAACTTTTACACACTGCTGTTTATCTCCTGATCCTCCATAGCCTTCTCCTTATTATCCTTTTCCTTGTTATTAGCCTTTTTTTCAGGTCCTCCACCTCATAGAATAACCATTTGATGGTTCTATAATTATCAGCCATGCTGTTACAAGAGTTATTAAGCAGGTCCATTTTGAACTCCCTAGCATTATCACTAATCACTAGTAAAGAAGGGTCAATCAGCTCATCAAGCTTGATTTGGCCTCCCTCCCTCTCAATTACCTTAGGTTTTATGATTTCTCTTGTAATCCTCATCTTTTACATTTTAACATTCAAATCGTGCCACCCAATAAACTTCCCCTATTCTACCATGTAACAACAGAATTTATTATCCTACATGTCATCCTTCTCTATTTTATGAGGTTGGGATAGTTGAATGGAATGGGGAGTCTGATTAGTGTCTTGGTAGTCATCATGGAACTTCCTCTTTGGATTGTGACCCAAAACAGGGGAAACACTATGGGTTTTGTCCTTAGGGGCTTTTCGGTCCTCTCTCAAATCCCTCTTCCTATCCTTTTTGTTTTTACCCATGGTTGATTATTTCCTCTTTGTGCCTTTGCTGCTGGTAATGCCCTCCTCATCCTCTGTATCCATATCTTCTTCAATGTACTCCTCAGAAGAGATAATCACATTATGGTGCTCTATTTTTTAGGGGTAACCAGTTTCTCTTATTTTGTGCTTTTTAGACTCAGTCTTCACTTTTTAGAGGATGAACCTAGGGTATTCTTTTTCATTTCATACTCTTCTTCATCATCATAATGCAGACCATCACTGTCTTTCATCTCTGAGGGGATGTAATCCAAACCAGAGGCCTCCACCTCGTCTTTCTTTACCACCTCCTTTCCTAGGGTTTGGGCCTTGAAGTATTCATAGATTAATAACAGAATATCTACTATAGGTTATGTGTTCACTTTTTTCGAGGCAATAATCAGCTGGGTCTCTTGTAAGCAATAGGTGGTTTCTCTTTCCTCCACCAAGGCTGAATATGTTTCTCTCACTGAGGGAGCCAAAGAGATGATATGGTTACAGCGGTTGTTTTTCCTCAGGGGCTTTTTGGTCCTCTCTCAAATCCCTCTTCCTGTCCTTTTTGTTTTTACCTATGGTTGATTATTTCCTCTTTGTGCCTTTGCTGCTGGTAATGCCCTCCTCATCCTCCATATCCATATCTTCTTCAATGTACTCCTCAGAAGAGATAATCATGGTGCTATTTTTTTAGGGGTAACCAGTTTCTATTTTTTTGTGCTTTTCATACTCACTCTTCACTTTTAAGAGGACAAACCCAGGTTATTCTTTTTTATTTCATACTCTTCTTCATCATCAGAATGCAGACCATCACTGTCTTCTGTCTCTTAAGGGATGTAATCCAAACTAGAGGCCTCCACCTCATCTTTCTTAATCACCTCCTTTCCTAGGGTTTTGGCCTTGAAGTATTCATAAATTAATAATAGAATATCTACTCCTAGTTATGTGTTCACTTTTGTCGAGGTAGTAATTAGCTGGGTCTCTCGTAAGAAATAGGTGGTTTCTCTTTCTTCTACCAAGGCTTAATATGTTTCTCTCACTGAGGGAGCCGAAGAGGTGATATGGTTACAGTAGTTGTTAGGAGAGTTGGGGTGTAATCAATCAGTTTTTACTCTATTTTGTGATAGCAATGGTGCTATTGACTTTGCTAAAAATTCAGCTTTCTATAGTCGTACGAAGCATATAGAGATTAGATATAGCTTCACTTTTCATGTTCTTGAGGAAGGCAAGGTATAGTTAGAGAAAATTGACACCAAAATAACTACGGTAGATGCATTAACAGAGGTTGTATCTCGGGAGAAGTTTGAATTATGTAGAGCTTCTCTTAGCAATGTGACGACTTAGCCATAATCTCCAAGTGGGGGATATTGTTGTGTAGCTCTTCTCTCACCATTGATTAGACTTCAGGTGGGAGATTGTAACGGTTCTGATATGGTTCTAAAGCCCAATAATTACTTCTTGTTTTTAATCGATGTCTTTTGGCATTCCAAATTATTTCATCTTCCAATTTATATTGCGATGGTTAAAATAGAGTTGTTTGTTCTTCTCCGGCTAGAAATTTTATATGGAATGAGAACTTCTCATTGTAATACTATATTTTTTTCAAGGAGGAGAAGTGCATTGAAAGTGATAAAATCCCATTCATATTGGTTTTCTTGCATGTGTTGGCTTTGTCTTCAAACCGGAAAGGTTGCAAAAATTTTGAATAATCTTGTTTACCCAATTAGCCATTGGTCAATTCAACTAGGGGAAGGACTCGATACTTGAATAGGTTTGAATTTTTGTGAGGGTTGTTAGTAATTTTTAAACCAATGACAATACCAATACAACCTATTGATTGAACAAGATACTAATTTTAATGTTATTTTTTAATAATAATTATAATAGAATAAATCATTTAAATTTTATATAGCCTATATCATTGATTTAGTAAAATCAATACAAGTAATGGACAAACTACATTCATTGTGTGTTTATGGTCAAACAATATAAAATGTTATTTTTGAAAACTTAGATTAATCTACACATAATATAATGAAATAGGTATAAATTAGTATACTTGATATTGTACAATTTTAAAAAAATAGTTGTCCAAACAGAGGACAAATCAGTCCCCTCATTACATGTTTTATTACAATTTTAAAAAAAAAAATTCCAAACAGAGGACAAATAAGTCAGCTCATTATATCGTATCTTACAGTTTTGCTGAAAATGCCATCAACACATTACTTGCTAAGAAAGTAATGACTAATGTACACATGCTCAACTTCCAATCCCATCACAGATATAAATAAAAAGGATTTTTTTGTCACTCATCCAATTGGCCCAAACTGGAGATTTCAACCACCATATTTTGAGTACCTGCATCATAAATATAAGCAGCTGAGAGACTCACCATTCCATTCTAATCAAACAATAAATGTAGCACCATTCAAAATTTTCTCTATTATTCCACTTCAACCAATAAAACTCTACATTTTGAAAGCCACGGATTACAACAAATTACCAAAATTCAAATTCAAATTTGGAGAGAACAAAAATCCTATTAATACAATCTACAGTGGCAGAATTTCTTTTCATTTGCATTTACATTCTAAAAGTGCATAGAGTATCACAGTTCTTTGCATTATAATATCACAGAATTCCTTTTCATTTGCATTAAAATATCATAGAATATCAGTCTATGAAGAATACCAGAGGACTTAGCACATACTGTTAGATTGAAACGAATGCCAAAGGTCTCAGCTACTATTTTATATCCAAGTAGTTTGTACAGCAAAGAAAATTATTTATGTATTTTTATTTACAACAAATCATTTATGTATTTTTCTATATTAGACTTATAGATTGTATTCCAAAGCTTCTTGAATATCACATTTCACATTCTTTCAGCATGCATTATTCATTTATGTATTTTGTTGTTTTTTGTTTCAACAAAGATGATTGGTTTATTTCATTTATATATTTTATGTATTTTGTTGTTTGTTGTTTCAAAACAGATGATTGGTTTAATTCATTTATATATTTCCACCTGTAGATATAAAGAAGTGTGAATGAATTAAGGATACCATGAAAAAAGGATGAGATATATATTACAGAATAAATATGAAATACTCTAGTACAAAGAATGACAGTCCATTCAAGTTATATTAAATAACCATGAGTTTTTAATGTTTCAATTTCCCTTTATGTTATTTCATCTCTATAATAGATTATAGAATATGATTCAAGATGTTTATGACAATTTATATAATCTATCGTAGATAGTTGGAACAGATAATCTATTGTACTAGGTTTTTGGTTTGTCCTAGTTTTATCTATATTTAATAGAATGTGATACAAGATGTTTATGACAAAACATTTGTCCTAGTTTTATCTATGTTTAATAGAATGTGATTCAAGATGTTTATGAAAAAACAAAAACTAGTTTATATTAGATTATCTGTTCCAACTATCTACAGTTGTATTTGTAGCTTATATAATCCATTGTAGATAGTTGGAACAGATAATCTACTATAAACTAGTTTTTGTTATGTCCAACTATCTATAATCGATTATCTGTTCCAACTATGTACAATAGATTATATAAATTTTAATTTTGTCATAATCATCTTGAATCACATTCTATTAAACATAGATAAAACTAGGAAAAAAACAAAAGTAGTTCACAATAGATTATCTATTCCAACTATCTATGATAGATTATATAAATTTTGTCATAAACATCTTGAATCACATTCTATAATCCATTGTAGATAGTTGGAACAGATAATCTATCATAAAATAGTTTTATTCTAGTTCAGGCTTGTTATGTAGGCATGAATATTATTGTCAGAATTGCACTGGACAATGGAATGAACAGCTTTGTATTTGTAGCTTATATAATCCATTGTAAATAGTTGGAATAGATAATCTATTGTAGATATTTGGAACATATAATCTATTGTAGATGGTTTTTTTTTGTCCAGCTATCTATAATGGATTATATGTTCAAACTATCTACAATGGATTATGTAAATTTTAATTTTATCATAAACATATTGAATCACATTCTATTAAACATTGATAAAACTAGGACAAAACCAAAACTAGTTTGCAATAGATTATCTGTTCCAACTATCTACTTTTTCACAATAGATTATATGTTCCAACTATCTACTTTTTGTTATATAAATTTTGTCATAAACATCTTGAATCACATTCTATAATCCATTGTAGATAGTTGGAACAGATAATTTGTTGTAGTTAGTTGGAACAGATAACCTATCGTAAACTAGTTTTTGTTTTGTCCTAGTTTTATCTATGTTTAGACCAAATATTCTAATGACCATCTATTGCTGCATTTCCCCTGGTTGATTTGTTGTAGGTTAATATTTTGATAATTTTTTGTTTAGGCATATGATAGCAAGAAAAAGAAGAAGCAAAAGAGTGACCAGAAAACTGAGGACCCATTATCCATGGGGTGTTAAATTGCATGTGGTTAACTCTAATGATGGTGACCATTCAACCAACCCAACTCTAGATACGACAAATTGCATTGTTGATGCTAAAAGTGCGAAAAGAACATATTTTGCTCAAAAATCTTCTCAACATCAAAGCAATAACAAAAGGTGTAATGGAAAATAGTGGACAAAAGAGGATATGGATCGTGCTATTCAAGATGTTGAAGATAATTCTTATTCCATAAGAGAATCAACAAAAAGTGGGGAATCCCTGCTAGCAGTTTATCATATTGGCTTGCAGGTCATATTGGCTTGCAGGTCTCACAACAAAAAAAAGAAAGGGTCCACCAACAATCCTCTCTTTAGAGGAAGAGTTGGAAGTTTTTGAGTGGTGTAAAGATTTGGCTCAAATTGGTCATGGATTAGAGGTTATTTAGCTTAAGTCAGATGTGGCACACAACTTCCAAACAAGGCCAAATCCATTTAAGAATGGTTTACCAGGCAGATCATGGGGGGTGGGATTCCGTAAATGTCATCTAGATTTGACAATAAGGACTGCAAAGGGTCTAGAGACAGATAGAGCAGTGATGCTTTGACCAAGTATTGTGGCATATTTTTATGACAATTTGGAGGTATTGTATAATGTTAATCATTATGAACCAACCAACATATAGAATTGTGATGAAACAGGGGTGCAAGCTGGTAGAAACTATGGGATGCAAGTGATCACAAAGCTGGGTAGCAAAAGTGTGCCTCAAATCCTATCTAAAAGCAGAGAATGGATCAAAATAATATGTTGTATAAATGTAGTAGGTCATAGCATACCAGGGTTTTATATTTTAAAAGAAAAAAAGAAAACAAAAGAATTAGATTGCCAACTGTGAAGCAGTTGCCTGCATGGCAGCCCATGCACATGCTTGGACCAACTATGAAGCAGTGGCCTGCATGGCAGCCCAGGCACATTCTTGGATGACCAAAGAGTTGTTTTTAAATTGGTTGCATCATTTTGCTAGGTCTTTTCCAGGTGGGGCTTCACCCTCAAATAGACATCTCCTCATATTTGATGGACATGGAAGCCATGTTTCCTTAACCACAATCCACGAGGCAAGATCTCTAGGCATAGATCTTCTTACATTGCCTGCCCATGCTAGCCATAAATTGCAGCCTTTAGATGTGAGTGTCTTTTCTCCATTTAAGACATATTTCAAGTCTGAGAGGTCAAAATGGATGGCCAAACATCCACACATAGAAATAAGGAGAACATAATTGGCAGAACTTGCAAGAAAAGCTTTCAAATTTGCCCTTGTATCTGACAACATTACTGCTAGTTTTAAAAGGACTAGAATTTGGCCATTGGATAGGGATGCTCTTTGTAATGACATGAAACCAAGTGATGGATTCAATGTAGAAGATGAAAATGATACTATTGGAATTGCAAGCATCTTAAGATTGGCTGGGTATGAAGATGATGCTATTGAACAATGCTTGACATAAATAGAAACAAAACAAGATGATGGTCAAAATGAAAGTGACTTGGATGATGATACAAGTTTACCAACACAATTTGACCCGCCTAATTGGGTTAAAGAAGGAGCTCAAAACTTGGGAGTGCAGATTGATTTCCAAAATGAAGACATTTCATTATCCATGCCCTATTCACCACGAAATGAAGACATTTCATTATCAATGCCTTCTCCACCTCTACTACCAAGATCTAATGTGGTTCATTATTATGCAAGAAAAATAGATTGGGAAACTTCAAATTTGGAACATAATGAAGATGAAGATGCCCAAGTTGAACACAATCTAGAACCACTGAGGACATCTACATCCATTGAGACAGAAGATGAAGAGATGTTATGCAGTCAAGGATCTCTAAGAAATTTTCTAAAGCTACCAATTCAAAGGGTTACAAAGAGATCAATTCCTTCTGATAATACTACTCTTCGATTAGGGAGGAAATCTCAAATACTTACACATAAAGACTACATAATTTTGCAAGAGAAGCAAGAAGCAAGGAAGGCTAAACTTGAATAATTGAAGGCAAGGAAAAATGCAGTTGGAGGCAAAGAAAATTCATTAGATTGAGTTGAGAAAAAATAAAGAAGAGGAGAAACTTGAAAGATAAATAATAAAATAGAGGAAGCAAGAGGAAAGGGTAAAACAGCAAAAGGAGAGGGAGATGAAAAAGAAACAAAGACAGGATTGCAGAAAAGGTAAGCTAGAAAAAGAGCAGGTGAGAAAGAGAATTGCAACTACGTTTGAGGAGGGGACTACTTCATCAACAACCTTGCCTGAACATCACCAAACTATAAGATACGTACTCAACATTTTAACTCCTTCATATGGTGCTTTTAATAACCTCCAAGTTAGTTATGGTAGCAACTCAACAGGGTTGCACAGCCTTCCATCAACCCCCCTACCTGGACATCATCAAATATTGACAAATATGTATAACATTCTAACCCCTACCTATGTTGTCCTTAACAACATTAAAGATAATGCTAGCCACAACCCCCCTCACTCTCCAACCAAACAATTCTAGTTTGCTGGACAGTTAGATGAAAACATGTTTGTCCATATAATTCCTATCACTCCACAAGTTGACTCAGCTAGTCCAAAAAAACCTATTGCAGATAGTCCTATGGAGGAGCCATAACCCTTCCCTGGATTTATGGTGAACTAATGAGGATGCAGAGTGGACATCATTGTTTTGGACAAACAAAGACATTTTTCCAGCTACGTGACTCTTATTTTGTAGACCATGCTTATTTTCCAATGTCTACAAGCTATTCATTTGGCAATGTCTACAATACCTCTATTTCCGACTATGTGACTTTTTTGGCAGACCATGCTTATTTTCTAATGTTTACTAGCTAGTCATATTGTAATATCTATATATCAATGTACAGAGTGAACTATTATAATTAAATCTGCACATTGTTATATAAATTTATCTTCCAATATAAAAATATACAAGGAACAACTATGTGACTTTTTTTGGTAGACCATGCTTATTTTCCAATGTTTACTAGCTGGTCATATTGTAATATCTATATATCAATTTGCAGAGTCAACTATTATAATTAAATGTGAACATTTTTATATAAATTTCTCTTCAAATATGAAAATATACAACAAAGATTTGATTTAATGATTTGATTTGGTTTTAAGTATAGTTGTTTATATCTAAATCTACACTGTGGCATAAAGATTTGATTTGGTTTTAAGTATAGTTGTTTATATCTATACCACATAGATAACTCAACACTTAATTTCTATGCTTCTTTACTGGTCTATGGTAGAATATTTAAAGCTTGACACATTGGTCAAGTGGAATAGAGTGTGAAGATCACCACCCTTAACTATTTTCACAAGTATTTTTATTTATTTTTTTGAAAGTTAACTACATCTGAGATTTACCACTTTTATGTTCATTAAAAAATTAGCTACAACCTGCATATACAAGGTAACTAGATCGAAATTGAGCAACCCCTCAAGGAAAAAAAATAAATAGGAGATGTAAATCTTTAAGTGAGGATTAACTTCAACATAGGAGGACTATACAAATGAGAATGTGATTTAGATATGTAGACTATGGTATAAAGATTTGATTTGGTTTTAAGTATTGTTGTTTATATCTATACCACATAGATAACCCAACACTTAATCTCTACGCTTTTTTATTGGTCTATGAAAGAAAGTTTTAAGCTTGACACGTTGGTCAAGTGGATTAGAGTGTCAAGATCACTACCCTTAACTATTTGCACAAGTATTTTTATTTATTTTTCTTAAAGTTAACTACAGCTAAGATTAAAACACAAAACATGAGGTTCAGAGCATTTTTAAATCCAAAACACAAAACAGACAGCAGCAGCAGGAGTAACTAAAAAATCCAACATATGTAATAAGAAAAAAAAATGAACAGATGAGTCATTGCCCCGTAAGATCAAATAGCTTGACCTTACCTCTACTTGAAGATTTACAAATCACAGAGTGTTCTTATGTCGACAGACACATTTGTAAGCTTTCCTTCTCCCTGTTCTGCAGTATGTGTTACAAATCTCTTCCCTGCATATTATGTATGTGTTGCGTGAAAAACAATTACTTCTGGAAACATTGAAACTAAAGTAGTAAAAAAAAATTATAGATGTTGAAGCCACAGAACACATAAAAAATTTATTAAAACTTTTATCTACCTTGCAGGAAAGCCACAAGATACAAGAAAACAACATATAAAATGCTACAAAATGTTGAAGTATTTATGCCATAAAAATAAATAAATAAATACACTTAGAATACTTCTCTGGTGCGCTCTCACGCGCATGCTTTTTAAATGTTCCAAAACAACCTCTCTGGTGCGCTCTTGTGCCTTTCTTTGTGTGTTGCCAAAGCCTGAGCAAAGTCTGGGTTGCCATGAATGAACACTTGATAAACGCTCCTGCCAAAGAAAAGCAAAGCCTTCCACAGTACCTTCTGGAGAACAGAAAAATGGTTTTGCTAGCAGAGGCCCAGATTTTTCTAAAATTATCCTCTGCTTCACACTCGGGCATGAATCTACTAAGATTTTAAGCTCGCTGTAGTTGTTTTCACCATTATCGGAAGCCCCTGCCCTCCATAGCTTTACTTCATTGTTGTTTCTTCCCTCTTGCTGCCTGCCTGCTTATTTTCATGGCTGCCATCAAAAAATCTACACTGCCTTCACCCCACGCTCTCTACACTAAGCTTGCAGATTACTTGATCTTCAATTAAAATTAGATCTAGGTTTGAATTAAAGAAATCCCTAATGTTGACTTATTTTGCAAACATCCTGATCCTCAGCCTCGGCGATATCAACAACACAACAACCATGCCTGTAGAGCGAAAAAAATGTGGCGTCTTCCGTGCTCGACAATGCAGTTCCTGCAACAAATGGCATTAGAGTTCGGTGGTGATGTGGAGGAGAACAACTTTGTTCGAGTGACAAATGCATCTTTTCTTTTTAGGGTTAAATTAAGTGCCATATAAAATAGGTACATTGCAATTAAATTTTAGGTTTTAAATTATTATAAATAAAATAAGATGTGTAAATTAAATAGATAATGAGAAAATAAATAAAGAGTACATTTATATAAATATTAATGTTATGTAGTATAATTAATAAATATTACTTGTTCATATATATACTCCATTTTGAAATTTAACATATCAAAATGTTCAATTATTGGGACATTTTCAATCAAAGATGGGGGGTGTTAATTGACTACGACAGGTAGGTGATTAGAAAAATGACATTTTTAACAATTTTCCTTCAACAAATAAAAACTATATCAAATATAATAATAACGACCCGAAACCTTAGTGATAAGCAATTAACTAATTGAAAAAGACATCATAAATTTTTTGAACAATTTTATCATCGTTAATTTAGAATTTGATAAGCCCGAAATTAAGGTGCATGACTATTGAGTCCTCTCCCCTAGGGTCCTCTCCCCTAGTAGAGTTTTAAATGGATGAATGCATGACGTAATTTTATCCCGGTCCCACAAAATGAAGAAAGCGCGTTTTGCATTTATAAGCACTGTATGGTGTCAAAATCTTACGGAAAAGATTGTCTTTTATGATAAAATTTGACTGAAAGGACCCAACACAGAAAGGAGGGGAAAGATGTATGTAGAGAATGGATTAAAGGCATAATTTCTCCTATTAGTGTTTAACTAGTTGCATGTTATTTAACTTGTGCAATGAACTGCTGGTAGGAAGTAATTTGAGAAATGGAGGGGAAATGCAATAGTAAAGGAAGTATGAATAGTTTGTTTTCATGGAAAGAATAGGAATGTTTATTTTAATAGTTTTTGTTATGTCATGAGAATTATTTCACAATTTTGAAATAGATTGTATGAGAGCTATTTACTGCGATGTTCATGTTATTGAAGGTATCCTGCTTGCAAAGTGGATGTAGGCCATTTGCATGAACCACTATAAATCCCCATTTTCTATTTTTGTCTTCTATATTATTCTCATTTAAATTTTCATCTGCAACTTTTAAACTCAATAGGATGAAGCAATCTAAACTATAAATGGGTGTATGGATATATAAATGGGTGTAGATTACCCATACCCACTTTTACCTCCGGCCAATCCCCTACTTATGTGCGAAAACGAGCCCTAGAACTGCATCTGTAACAATGGCGGTTAGACCATGTAACCACTCTTCTTCTATATATTGTCGCATAACCCAAATAGCATCTTCTAATGTTCCTAGTTCTAAAGCCCAGACCATGGACATGGGAACAATATCGACATTAGGCCAATATCGATGTTCACATATATAAATCTTCACCTAGAATAAGATTAACAATCTAATGAAACAAGGGTCATGAAATCGAAAGATGAATGTCAAACGTTTTTCAGAAATATGAATCACAAAATGCATTCGCCTCCATCTCTGTAATACCCTATTTAGCGACTCGCCACAAAAAGATGAATACCTTGTGAAAATAATATGAAATGTCATTTCTCAATATCAAAACCATGAGGGCATTTCAAGAATACCGTCTTCTTAACAAATCAACACTCCCAAATACCTCGAGCCTTGCCAAACAATGGTACCTGTCTATCAAGTAACAAGGTGGCGGCTTCAAATTAATTACCGCATTAACAACCAGATCATGTAAGATATCAACCCATCTTCAGCGGCCATCATGTCATGTCAGACGCCTAAAATTTGAGGGCAATTTACTTCGGCCTACTCCAAACTCTATGAAAATCGACCATTAAAATAGCAAGTTGT
Organism: Thuja plicata; assembly: GCA_018584345.1. Taxonomy (NCBI): domain Eukaryota; kingdom Viridiplantae; phylum Streptophyta; class Pinopsida; order Cupressales; family Cupressaceae; genus Thuja; species Thuja plicata. The sequence goes on from MU224198.1 coordinate 334,359, forward strand.
GAATAGTTATTTTATCTACTTTACTTTTATCTCCCAAAGCTATAATTATCAATCCCTCAACTAAATATTTGGAATTTCAACAAACATCTGTAAGCTGAGTCATGCCCTCTCAGATTTTAATGGAAACTTTCGCTTAGCAAATTGCCACAAATATTGTCGTGCAAGGGACTCATCGCCTAGATTCATTAAATGCTATCCAGAGGCTGTATATTTGTACGCTGTCAAACATCATCAACTTGGCTGGAAGGATTGTTTTTTCCCTACCTCAACAAATTCAACTATTTAATACTACTTACCAGATTTGGTGACAAGATTTTTATCTATGCCGTAAAATTTGAGGGTAAATGTGACATTATCTTCTCATTACCACCTTTATAGCCCTTCTGCTAATTTCTTATTTATACTAATTCCCTTTTGAAATACCTTTTTACGATATTTGGAAAATGTTAGGCCGACCAATTCACCTTCTACCAACTTGTAATGCGTTAAATCAACTTGTAAGTGAGTTATAAATAAACTAGCAATCACACCTTAGTGTGCAATGGGAACGCCGTAGAGTTATGAAAAGGTCATTTAAGTATTTGTCCCTTTGTCTGTCACTCCTCATCCTCTCTAGATCTCCTTATCTTTGTATCAATATATGTGACCATCTATATATCTTTATAACTCTTCCTCTC
>MU224198.1:341154-351650 GCA_018584345.1 Thuja plicata
GAAAATGATGAATGGCCGACAACGACGGTTTTGGGTTATGTTCCACAGGATGGAGGATGGAGGGTTAGCAATGCCCCAATGGTAGTCATTGGCTTCTAAACAAATCCCAACCGTAGATGGTAAAAAATAGGTCGGGGCTACAGATAGTCAATTATGTCAGCTGGTGGAGATGGACACCTGACAGACAGCTGGTGGACAGCTGGTGAAAAGTGATGAAGGGGCCAGATGACTTCAATGGCAGTCATTGGCCTCTAGTAGACTATCAACTGTTGATCGGGAAAAACTGGCTGGGGCTTTCCCAGAGGGAAACGCCTACGGCGTAATTAATCTGAGCCGTTGGTTTTCCAACGAGAGTAGTATATAAAGGGGTCATGGGTCATTTGGAGAGGAACAAGTTTTGAGAAGAATTTGCAGTGATAGCAAATAGTCTTGCAGTGTTAGCAAGAGGCACATTGATAGGGCTGGTATAGTATTGGAGGATATCAGTAGGAGATATTAGGAGTTTGTCGGAGTTCTACCAGTAAGAGGCAAGGAATTCTTTTGTAACTCTTATATTGCTGATTTTCTCTTAGGGGTTTTTCCAGGGACGATTATCCAAAAATATTGTGTCCTTGTGTTTCTTATTTCTTTCCATATTTTAGTGAAGTTGCAGTTGTGTTATTTTTTTGATATTCAGCTGTAAATTTATTTTTAGCAGTTAAAAAATCTTTATGAGATATGAGATTAATAATCAGTGACTGCAATAAGAATTTTCACATGGTATCAAACTGGTATTGAAGATAGAAAAGGTTTAGCCTAAGCAAAGGAAATAAATTTGAGTTTGACCTCTTTCGAGTTATTGTTTCTATTATTTATTTGAGATGGCCTTAGCAGGTTTGAGAGATCAGGACAGATTGTATGGTGCCTCAAATTTCGGTGTCTGGAAAGCCAAAATTTCTTTACTGCAGGAAGAGAATGGTATCAAGGAATATGTTACTAGTACTATAGTTGTACCTATAGACCTAGTACAACTTGCAACATACAAGAAGGATGATGCCAAGGTGAGGAGGATAATCCTTGATGATGTCAAGGACCATATTGTTCCACATATCGCAGAGTTAGATACAATGAAGAAGATGTGGGACACCATTCTGAATCTATACCAGAATGCTACCACTAACCGGAAGTTGATTCTCAAAGAAAAGTTGAGGAATACTCGAATGAACAAGAGAGAAGATGTTACAAGTTACTTCACTAGGCTTAGAATTGTCAAGGACGAGTTAGCAACTATTGGAGATAAGCCAGATGAAGATGAGCTAGTAAGAATAGCCCTAAATGGGTTTAGCAAGCAGTGAGATGTCTTTGTTCAAGTTATTAATGGATGAGACACCTTATCTAGCTGGGATCGGCTATGGAGTGATTTCTCTCAAGAGGAGCTTAGACTATGTCTTGTCAATGGAGCCAATAACAAGAGTCAAAAAAGTGCGGTGAAACAAGAAAATGTTTCCCTAGCGGGAAAGGGGAAAGCAAAGAAGGGATCTAGCAAAGGAGCATATTCACAAAGTGAAAAGAAGAATAAGGACCTATCTAAGGTCAAGTGCTTTGGTTGTCACAAGTTTGGCCACTATGTCAGTGATTTCTCACAAAGAAAGAAAGATAAGAAGGGAAAGAACCAGGTGGCAGCTTTAGCAAGTGCAGAGGAGCTCTCTAGTAGATTGGAGGATGAGTTTTCACTCATAGCTTGTATGATTAGCTCAACCTCATAGAGTGTCTAGTATATAGAGAGTGGAGCTTCATTTCATATGACAGGAGTTAGAGAATACTTCTGCAGCTACAAGGAGGAGAACACCAGTATCCATATTTCTATGGGAAACTTGTCCAAGCTCAACTTAGTTGGGAAAGGGACTATTCATTTTCAGAGGGAGAATGGAAAGGTAATTCCTCTTCATGATGTGTTGCATGTGCCAGGCTTAGGTATGAATTTGGTTTCTGTATATCTCCTTCAAGATAAAGGGTATAATGTTCTCTTTAGAGGGATGCATGTTTTGATTAGGCATAAAGATTGGAAATCACGCGTATCTATTGAAGGTAGGAGTGGTCACCTTTATAGGTTGTATTTTGATACTCCTAAGGCACTCATGAGCAGCAGTAACCCTAGAGATCTTGGAGAGCTATGGCATAGGAGGATTGTTCATATTCATCATGGAGCACTTAGATTGCTTCGTGAGAAGGTGATAGGTGTTCTAGAAGTGAGCACAAAGCATGATGATGTATGTAAGGGATGTTTGTTGGGAAAGTTTGTGAAAGCATCTTTTCCAAGGAGTGACATGAGATCTACGGGTGTTCTTGATCTAGTACATTCAGATGTATGTGGACCAATGTCAACAAAGTCTCTTAGAGGATATTAGTATCATGTTACCTTTATTGATGATTTCTCCAAGAAGACCTGGATATACTTCTTGAAGACCAAGGATGAGGTTTTCAGTCACTTCCAAGATTTCAAGGCTCTTGTGGATAACTCGACAAGAAGGAAGATAAAGGTTCTTCGGTCAGACAATGGAGGTGAGTACAATGGAAATGACTTCCAATATTTCTATACCAGAGAAGGAATCAAGAGAGAGTGGATTGTTCCTTACAATCCACAAAATAATGTAGCTATATTGGAGGCAGTAAGGGCTATGCTACATGACCAGGACATGCCTTGCTACTTATGGGCAGAAGTGTAGTACAACACTCTACGTTCAGAATAGGGTTCCACATAAGGTACTAGGGAAAATGACACCAGATGAGGCTTTCAAGGGGAAGAAGCCAGATGTTGATCACTTCAAGATATTTGGGTGTTCGACATATTTTCCTATTCCTGGAGACACACAGACCAAGTTAGATCAGAATGCAGAGAAGGGGTACTTTGTTGGGTATAGTGAAACTTCAAAGCCATATAGGATGTTCATTTCAGGGACTAGAATAATTATTGTCAGACGTGATGTCAAGTTCATGAAGGACAAGGTGTGTAGAAGGTCCAAAAATTTGCCAATAGATGATCGGAGTGAGCAGCCAATGAAAGCTCTAAGTCCAAGTCAAGGGCAACAAAGATCAAGTACAATTACTAGTACAAGCATAGACTCTGGTGGTGAAGATTCATAGAGTATGGAGAAATTGGTGCAGTAGGATACACATCTAGATGATATAAAGGTTGATATTTCATACTCTACAGTTGGCAGCAGAAACCATGAGGTTCAAGATGCACAGAGGGATACTCAGTAGTCTCTTGGAGCTCCTAGGAAGAGTACAAGACAGAAGAGACAACTAGTCAAGTTCAATGACTATGTGGCATTAGTCAGCCAGTTGGTAGATAGTGAACCTTCCAGCTATCAACAAGCTGCAAAGCGTTAGGTATGGCGAGATGCTATGGTTGATGAATATAACTCAATAATGCAGAATGATGTATGGGAGGTAGTGCCTAGACCAACTGATAGAGCAGTAGTTGGATCACGCTGGATCTTCAAGATAAAGCACGGTAAAGATGGTAACATCGAGAAATATAAGGCAAGGTTTGTGGCCAAGGGGTTCTCTCAGAAGGAGGGAATAGACTATGAGGAGACATTTTCTCATGTGGCCAGGTATACTTCTATATGAGCTATAATCTAATTTGCAACGTAGATGGGATGGTAGATCCATCAAATGGATGTCAAGACAGTATTCCTTAATGGAGAATTGAAGGAGAAGGTATACATAGAACAACCAAAAGGCTTTGTAGTACATAGCAAAGAGACCCATGTGTGTAGATTAAAGAAAGCCTTATATGGACTCAAGTTGGCTCCTAGAGCATGGTATGAGCGCATTGATACATACTTGTAGGAAATGGGCTTTGTGAAGAGTGAGGCTGATATGAACCTCTACTACTTGGTGGTTGGGAGTGAGGTTCTCATTCTTGTTATGTATGTGGATGACTTGTTTCTTACAGGTGTGCTAGGGCTCATAGAGGATTGCAAGAGGGACCTTGGAGAAGAGTTCAAGATGAAGGATTTGGGACTTATGCACTACTTTCTAGGCATGGAGGTGTGGCAGACTAATGGAGAGATTTTCCTTGGTAAAGGGAAATATTGCATTGAAATCTTGAAGAGATTCAAGATGGAAGATTGCAAACCCATGTCTACACCCATGATCACTTATTAGAGGAAGGTAGATTCATCCAAGGAAAAGGATGTTGATCCCACCTTATACAGGTAGCTGATTTGTTCGCTCATGTATCTGGTAAACACCAGGCTAGATATAGCCTTTGTAGTAAACTCTCTTAGTTAGTTCATGCTGGAACCAAAGAGAGTGCATTCGACAATGGCTAAGCATGTGCTACGTTATCTTCATGGTATTGTTGAGTATGGGATCATATATGTTCGAGGTGAAGGTATCAAGTTGATAGGCTATACTGACATTGATTAGGCAGGCAGTACAAAGGACAAAAGGAGTACTTCAGGATATTGTTTCAGCTTGGGATCAGGAGTTGTTTCTTGGTTCAGCAGGAAGCAAAATTTTGTGGCCTTGAGTTAATCAGAAGTATAATACATAGCAGCTCGCATGGAAATATGTGAAGCTATATGGCTTCGGAAGTTGCTAGTGGCCTTGTTTGGTCAGAAGGTTGAGACTACTGTGATACATTGCAATAATTAGAGTTTCATCAAGTTGTCTGAGAATTTGGTGTTTCATGATAGGTCTAAACATATAGATATCATGTATCACTTCATTAGAGACTATGTATAGAGGGGAATTGTTCAGCTACAGTACATACCTACAAAGGAGCAGGTAGCAGACATTCTGACAAAGGCATTGGGGAAGGCAAAATTCATCTTCTTCAGAGATAAGATGGGTGTTGTGCAGAACGATTTCCTTGCTAAGAGGGAATGTTAATTATAGGTAGCTTGGACAACTGTTCATCCTTACCTAGAAATAACAACATTTGTTATGGGTAGTTTTGGACAACTGTTCATCCTGACTTAGAATTAGAAAATGGTTTTTTTTGTCAAACAAGTATTGTTAGGATAAAAACAATTGTTATTTAATAGTGGCTCTTTTTAGGCAACACCTCATAGCCAATTAATTGGTTGTTGAGTTGTTTTAATCTCAGCCGTTGGTTTGAATTAAACCCAGCCGTTGGTTTTCCAACGAGAGTAGTATATAAAGGGGTCATGGGTCATTTGGAGAGGAACAAGTTTTGAGAAGAATTTGCAGTGATAGAAAATAGTCTTGTAGTGTTAGCAAGAGGCGCAGTGATAGCGTTGGTATAGCAGTGGAGGATATCAGTGGGACATATTAGGAGTTTGTCAAATTTCTGCCAGTAAGAGGCAAGGAATTATTTTGTAACTCTTATATTGCTGAAGATTAATATATTTTCCGTTTGTAGAACTTGTTTACCCTTAGGGGTTTTTCCAGGGACAATTGTCCAAAATTTTTGTGTCCTTGTGTTGCTTATTTCTTTCTGTATTTTAGTGAAGTTGCAGTTGTGTTAATTTTCAATGTTCAGCTATAAATTTATTTTCAGCATTAAAATAATATTTATGAAATAGGAGATTAATAATCAGTGACTGTAATAGGATTTTTCACAGATGCATGACGGTAGATGGAGTCTAAGGTGGTCGACATATCAAGGTCAATGTAGTGACTATAGTGACTATGCAATCTGTGGGGCTTATGGACTGTGTAATGCGAATGATGTGTGTAGTTGTGTCTAGGGCTTCACACCCAAGAATGGCTCTCAAGGATGGTGGTCAAGCGGATGTGCTCGGTGAAGGCGCCTCCATTTCTCTGTCATGAAACCATACTTGTCTAAAAAAGACGTTGTCTTATACAACAACGAGCAAACACAGCAAGGCTGCCAAACTGCCTGTGTCAATAATTGCTCCTGTACAGCCTTTTCTTCTGTAATTTCTGATGCATGCGTCTGTAGATTGTGGTTTGGAGATTTATTCGGAATGCGTGTTTCAGTAGAGGGCCAATCCGTCTTCATCAGGCTGGATTTTTCCGAGTTGCGGTGCTCTACTTTGGAGTAAACGATCAAAGCCTCTACACTTACTATTTCACTTTCTGCACCGTGTCATTTTTTGTTGTTTCAGGTGTTCTGTTGGCCTCATTTATTCCCTAGAAATGTCGAAGACTATTGAAGAAGAACGTGGAATAGGAGGTGCCAATGTCACTCAAAAAGTTCACTTACAAAGCAGCTCAAAATTGCAACTGATAATTGCAAGCATAAGTTGGCTAGCGGAGCATTTGGCTCTGTGTTCAAAGTAACTCTGCCAGACAACACACTTTTTGTGGTTTAAAGATTAGAGGGTTCCATGCAGACAAGCAATTCAGTACGGAAATAATCAGCTCTGGCAGAATACAACATGTGAATTTGGTAAGCCTGAGGGGATTCTGCGTAGAACATTTGCAAAGATTACTGGTCTATGCCTATATGCCTTATGGCTCCCTAAACTCCTTCCTCTCCTCTAACTCGGAAGACGCGCTGAAAGTTTTGGAGTAGAAGACCCGGTTTGAGATAGCACTAGGAACTGCGCGAGGATTAGTATATTTTCATGAGGAATGCTGGGATCACATCATTCACTGTGATATTCATCGTCAAAACATTCTCTTGGATGGCAACTTCAGTCCAAATGTGGGAAATTTTGGGATAGCGAAGCTGGTTGGGAGAGATTTCAGCCGCGTACTAACAACCACAATAGGAACTAACGACCACAATAGGAATTCGTGGGTATGGGTATGGGTATGGGTATAGGAACTCTGGGGTATGTGTATGTGTATGTATGTGTGTTTGTGTGTGTACATATATAGATAGATAGACACACACATATTCAAAATACAAAATAAAATAAGAGAACTATAGATATAAAAAGCCTAATAATGATAATAATGATAAGATTCTATCATAGAAGAAAGTAACCAATATTGAACACTAGATAAGATGACCAAAGATGTAAATAGAAATAAAAAATTTCTAAGATTAATCAAGGCTAATAAAATAAAGTGCACACACATGCGCATGAATAAACGTAGATTAAATGAAATGTTATTTGTGCATTATTACAGATTAAAATACATTGGATATATGTAGTTAGATCTAGACTCAACATAGAGTGATCAATCATTGACACCCAAATTTGATGTTCTTGGGACTATAAGAGGATCCCGTTGTTAAGGTGTTTAGCTCAAATTCAATATAAGATCTTTATCCATTTTTGTATGTAGTTAAAATTTATAGATAATATCATATCCATAAGTATATCTTTTGATAGGATTATTTGATCCACACCTAGACACACACATTGGCTTCTTCATTGATTGGTTTTGTTAATCCTTGAATTTCTCTAAGAGCTAGAAGTATTTTAAATATATCAAGAGGGTTTTTAGATTTTTGTCATAACTTAAGATTCAAATTTATTTATTTTTATAGTCACAAAAAATATTTTTAGGTAGTAACTAATCATGCGAATGTCGAAGATGAATATGTTGGAATGCGATTTTGATTATTGTTTTTTTCATCAATGCATGTCATTGATGTCAATATATTTTGGTTGACCGGTTGTGGTTCTATTTATTTTGGTAACATGGAATTAGCATGCTTTAGATGATGTGCTATAATGCTCTATCGTTGGTCATTATTGTCCTAGTCCCATTTATGTTATAACATACCAAGATACTTCCTTTAGGTCTGCACCTATCTGGACACAAGTGATTTTGGTTCAACAACATAGTATGCAATATAATTTGTAGGTCTTATTCTTTGGCTACAAACAATGTGATGAGTGGATAGCATGTTGTATTGAGTGAGGTGATTTTAGTGTGGTACCTTTTTCATTCCGTTCTCCACAGGAATGTCTTGTTGTGACCTATTTTGAATTGTATGTGGCCAACTTTGTAAAATGATAATTAATATTGTTCTTTTCCAAAATTGATGAATATGTAAGCATGGAATGATATATGTAGAGGATGATTTTTGTTTGATGAAGATATATGTGTAAGAAATGTGAACTTGAAGAGAAGATATTCATACATCATTGTTTGTGCGAATATATACAACTAGTGATATCATATTATTGTATTCTTCAGTGTTGCAGTTGATGTGAAATATTTTAGTGGTGGAATTGTTTCTCATTATTTCTTATTTCGACAATTAGCTGGGTTTCAGCTATGATAGCTACTTTATGTATTTAGGGAAGTTAGCCAGATCAACAGTGAGCCAATCCTCAGTGAGCCTTACCTACAATGATCCTTTGTAAAAATATTCTTAACAAGTGTCACCTTAACCATTGTTCTTATTCATGAGAATTATTTTTTATATCATTTTCACCATTTTTGGTTTTGCACATAAATCTTGTGTTCATTGTGTTTGGTGGTCCTTTTTTCTATCAAGTTTATATATGTGTTACCTATTTTCCACCTACAACTCAAACAGGTACATTTGATTAGGTTTTGCAACTTATCAAGGTACACATTTGGTTAAATATGTTTTCACAATTAAGTGTTTTTTTGAATTAAAAGTAAACAACTGTACTAAAAAAATGCTGAGACAAAAAGAATATTTCATTGATTTTCAAATATGTTACACAAGAGAAACATATACATGTTTGCATTTTTTAATTCATTTTACAAAAAAGGAATGAACAAATACCCATTGAAGCCATGAGATAAATCTCCAAACATAATGCAAGTACAAAAGTAATATGCATATGATACATAGATGTAAACAAGGAAGAGGGACCCATCATTGCCTGGTGTAATGTCGAATCCCTGCATCCATGATCAAAACATGTCTTCAACTCATCTTCAACTTCCCATGGCTTGTACACGTCCATTTTCTTGCAAGGAGTTTAAAAAATGGGTGTTAGATCTCAAGGTCTCTCTTCCATGTTTAAAAATAATTTATGCATGCACATTACTCAGATAAATGCATCAAAACAAATGAAAATGAGTAGAAAAGAGTATATCAAGTTTCATCTTTTTTATCTAACAAGTTTTCTTCATGTGCAGGTATAGGTACACATACATTATTTATTGACACGTAGGATCGAGTGGGCTCCCATAAGGGTTGATCCCTATGTGTCAATAAATATAACATGCAACTGGTGCACTAATACAATCTACCAAGTGTAAGAGAATCAACATTCAAAGAAACAACAATGGATAAAAGAGTGCATTCATGTTTTTCTTTACCAGAGATGTCAAAAGATAAAAATAATAAATAATGTTACAACTATAGGATATATATCATATATATTGATAAAAGGCATTATACCATGAGTGTAGAGAAAGAAATCATAATATCAGTGTGAGACATTAAAGACATAAACAAGGTGCTCAGAGTACTCAAAGTGTTGTAGTTCAATATATGGAACAATAAGATAACAAAAGCAATGACAATTTATTTTAAGGGACAATGACATGGTAAGTTGTGAATAAAATGTATAGTGATGAGAAAGGATCATTATCAATTGGTAATAATAAAAATGGTATCAACACATTGCTACAAGATTGTGTTACTCACAATCAATATATCAAATGATATAATACAAAAAGTCATCATAATGATCTGTATCAATGAGAAACATTCAAGTATAATAACATGATAAGAAGAGTATATTCGAGCTAGAAATAGAGATCAACATATGACATAATGTTTAAGTGCTGGGAAGAAGCAATGGTAATGAAGTTCTTAGAATATAATTTATTTAGAAATAAGTCTGACAATCTTTGAAGATGCAAAGCATGCGCATGTTCTTATCAGTTATAACTTTGGAGAAGGCACAAAGAATGGAATTGATATAGGGGTGATACCACAATAGTGGGTTACACTTTTTTGACTAAACGGACATTGAACTCTACATTTTGAGAAAAAACTTTCACATTCGGATGCATATTGTCGTTAAACTGTTTGAAATCGGAAGACGAAGTACACTAAAGTCTTTTAGGATTTTCTGTCTAGATTCTAAATATATTTTTTTTATTTTTTTTTGAATTGATTGTAATGGTTTTTTTTTTCTCCCACTAAAACTTCTATGTTGCTGAAAACGTATTTTTCAAAAAGGTACAATGACTTCGTACAACATAACTTTTTTTCTAAGATAGATATTGATGTGCTTCTTTTGAATTTGGTTTTTTAACATCCATACGGAGGGCATGCAATTGGTTTGATGACATTATCATGATTATTGCATATTTTATGAACGTTTGAAGTAGAGTCAACTATAATTTTGACATACCTTGACTGCGTAACTGATAACTTGTTGTGTATTAATCAAAATTCAAATTTTTTATTTTTGATAGAAAGAAGACTCGAAACCGGAGGGCACTATTATTTTTCAAATTTTTTTTTCTATTTTTTACTATTTTTGATTGAACATCAAACCTGGAAGTTTATATTTGATAAAAAAACTACATCTGATGCACGTCAAAAAACATAGACCTAATTAATTCAAAATTTGTCAAATCTATATTCGTTAGAAAGCTCGTTCAGAGTACTTGTGTGA
>MU224198.1:357848-384257 GCA_018584345.1 Thuja plicata
ATATATACACATATACATGCATATATATACATATATACATGTATATATACATATATATACACATATATGCATATACATACATATATACACATATACACATATATACATGCATATATACATATATATATACACATATATACATATATATATACACATATACATGCATATATACACATATATACACATATACATGTATATATACACATATACATGCATATATACACATATTTACAAACAATATATATTAAAAAAAATTAAAATACATATATACAAACAATATATATTATAAAACAATTAAATATGGAAATTAGAAACGTGAAAAACCTGATTTATTGATGTTTGATGAAACGGAAGCCAGCAACAACTGTCACTTTCAACCCAGCCGAAACAGTCATAATGACTGTTTCGGCGGGTTTATTCTGCTAAAGTAAACCTAGTTACTTTCGATCGAAAGTACCTAGTTTAGGTACTTTCGATCGAAAGTTAGTCTGTTTCGTTCGAAAGTTTTTAGCATTTTCGATCGAAACAAATAAAGATGTTTTAGTGGGTCACGCTTTTCGGGATGAATTCCTTCCTCCCGAAAAGTGTAACCCACTATTGTGGTATTACCCATAGTGTATTATTTCCCTTAGTTATAAAAGGCACTAATAAAGAGGCATAGTCATACATAGGAAGCAATTTTCTTCATGGAAAAGAAAGCATGATCAAGGGTAACATTGGTATGCATTTGGAACAGATCAGCCAGGTAGTAGCAATCATGACATAACTGACAAGACTAATAGGATGTTTCCAAAGAAGTGCAAAATGACCTTTTAAGAAGAAATTGCAATTAGAAAGAGGATTTACTATGTTTCATAACGTAGTGATAGTCATATCTTATTAGAGATACTGTTTTTATGTAAATGAAAAAGGTAACAACAATCCTAATAGTTTCCCAAAATTCATACTAAAGACATAATTAAGAGGATTCAATCTCATCCTGTAGAGGAAGGGACACTCAATGATAAGTCAAAGATTGTCAACATGGATATGGAAAATAAATGATTTTTCCAAGATGTCATCCACATAATCTTTCAAGATCTTAAGAATAAAATCATGAAATATCAGATTCATCACTTGGTAGGTTGCATGAGCATTCCTTAACCCAAACAACATGAATAAATAGAAAAAAGGTACCCCAGGGGCTAGTAAAGGAATTTTTGTATACATCTTCCAAGTTTATATGAATTTGATTGTATCCCGAGATGCCATCCATGAAAGAAAGAAGTGCATGGTCTTCTCTAGAGTAAAAAAATCATATCAGTATTGGGTAACAAAAAGTCATATTTAAAGGATTCCTTATTCAGATCATGGAGGTCAATGCATCTATTAATTTTCCCACTAGGTTTATTGGCAGGTATTATATTGGATATCCAAGCCAAATAGCCAATGGGAAGAATGTAACTTTCCTTTAAGATCTTTTATTTTTCCATTTTACCATTAAAGTGATGCTTGGATTCATCTTTCAGATGTTTTATTTTATTATCTTCGCATTGGGTGCCAATACTATATTGTGAACCACTATTGATTAATCAATACTTGACATATCCTCGTATGCTCAAGTGAAAACATCATAGTATTGATGTACCAGATCCAAATATGATTTATCTTCTTCTGAAGAAAGGTATTTTCTTTAATAATTATTTTAGGATGATCACGATTCATAGGGACATCAATAGTATATCCTTTTAGAAGGTTACTACGGTCTTCTGGACGAGGAACTAAATATTTATTATCGCAATGAGAGAGTGAGGGTCCTTCATTAAGATCCTTAACACCTTCTCCAAAGTAAGTCTGGTTTTCCAAGAAACAAGGTAATTGTCCTTTATGATGATAAGAAGATAAGCACTCATAAATACCAAGAAATTCCTTAAGAGCCTCCTTCCAAGGGACGACATCTAAAGGAACAATCATAAAACTTAGACATGTGTCAATGAGTTCTGGATTAACTAGTTTCAGTGACATGAGACCAACATGAATTATATTGACATTTGGCCAAGGTATTTCCTTACATGTTGAAGGAAAATATCTTAATAAATTTTTATGATTCCTAAGATCAGGTTCTAAAGGAACTTTGAAGCCTTCTTTATTAGGCTCGCAACCTCTACCATTGTAACCAGACTTGGAAACTACTTCAAACCATCATCTATAAATTCAATTAAGATTTTTAAAATTGGCTAGATTGGTGTAAAAGAGCTGATGAACATGACATGTGTCACAGGTCTTTTGGATCTTTAGGTTGGTTAGATTAAGCTTATATCCTCTAACATAAGAGTCGGTAAAATCTAAGGATCCTCAATCATCAGCTAAAGATGTGTTAACATTTGTGTTGGTGAGAGCTTCAAATAATTTAGTGGAGTCAGATTATTGTTTGTTTCCTTTAGGAGGATTCACATTAGAGGAATCAACCTTTGGAGAATCCTCCTTAGGAGGAACCATTATTTTCTTAATGCTCTAATCTTTGACTTCCTTCCCTTGAATATGCCCACTAGAGGGGCCAAAGAGGGGGTGTTTTCATAGTCGATGACATAAAGGGAATATAGTTTGTGAATGTGAGAGTAATAAAAGTTTGTACTATGACCACTATTTGGCATAGATGTATGGCATCAGGATCAACTTTTATCATGACTACTTGATTATCAACCACAAACTTAATTGATCGATGTAGGGTTGGAAAGACTTCTCCCAGGGCATGTAACCAAGGTATTCCCAACAAATTATTGTAGGGTAAAAGTCCTAGCATCACATACACCAAGGTGGGTATGATAATGTGTCCAACCTTCAGATGCAATATAACTATGCCTAAAACAATCTTCCTAGTATTGTTGAATCCTTGAATCAATAAGGAGCATGCTACTAGTGATTTCTTATCCACCTTTATCTTAGACAATAGGTCTAAATAACATACATTGAGTATCAAATTGGTATCAATGAGGGTTCATCTTATACATATGCCATGAAAAATTATAATAATCATCAGATAGTCTACAAGGCTCCTTCATTCTAGAGAGAGGAGCTCATACATATAGAATGAAATATTTGATGTATCTACACAAATATAATCCATTAACACATTTACATCTTCTTGTCTCACAGAAGAAGGAAGAAATACATTTTGGAAAGATTCTTGAAGTATCCCTTGATAAACTAGTCATTTCAAGAAAATCCTAAAGTGAGATCTTGGCAAGAACAACACAAATTAGATCAATGAGATCATAATCACTAGGTTGCTTAGCTATTAGTTTAGATGCTTGAAGAATATCAGGTTGAGGATGCGAAAAAACCATAGGAGGTTGATGAACTTGATCTTTATTCCTTTGAGTACTATAGGTATGTCTGATAGTATTATACAACTCATTCCTATATCAAGAGAATTCTGCAAAAATATTTGAAGGATTTCCCCCTTACAATTTATCATGAGTATACTTTACGTTCTTAGGTGAATTACTAGTAGTATTAACACAAATGACTGGTCCCTTAGGCTTGGATGAAGCCACTTATACTACTATAACATTCACAAACTCTCTAGGCCTTAACAAAGGAGTCTCTTTACACAAAAAGAATTTGGTGGACTTAGAACCATAGAAGGACACACCCAAGAAACCTTCTTACAAATCATCTAGCATGTCAAAATCATTCTTAGAGAATGCCTTGTCAAATGCATCAAATCCTTGCAGGAAGAGATCTGATAAATCAACATTCTTGTTGGGTTGACCAAAATGTAGGGTAAGGAATTTGATACCTTCAAAAGAGAAAACCATCCTTATGCTACATCACTTCTACTACCAAGCAGGGTTAGGGGAAAACTTAATTGAAAATATACTAAATGAACTATAGTAATTCAAAAGGAATGATAACTATAGAATACTAAATATGCCACAAAATATAAACAAACAAAAAAAGAAACTAATATACGATAAAATCTAGTAGCTAAGAATAATATGATTACAAAAATAGAAAGTACAAAAGCTAATCTAATCACTAGAAAAATTATATTCACTCGGCCTCGGGAGAAACCACACCACATGGATTTTTGTGCACTATGTTGTAGTCCTATTTTGTAGAAAGAAAGAAAACCCCCAATAACCTTTAAACACTTTAGATTCTATGTGTAGCGATAATTTTTCATCACCTACACACAATAAAATGAGGAAAAGTTTTGGGATCGTTTAGTGTTTTGCCTTAGTGAAACCCCCACTTTGGTATTCCCACCTCCAATGACACCTAGATATATAAGATCGAAAGATCAAAATGGAGACATGTAATAGACATAAATCCCTGCTCTATGGAGGATAACCCCTACTACACGAAGATAAGAAATAAAAATGAGACTCTCTTGAGGGAGGAAATACCTTATTGCATAAAGACACAAATAAAGACAGGTAGTAGAAACGAGCCTCGCTTGAGGGAGGAAAGCCCATGCCACCTCAGTGATTCTAAATATAAAACTAATAATGTAGTATATATGAAATATTAATGCATAAATGTAAATAGAGAGATAGAGAGGGACACACAATGTACATCTCCTTCCTCAAGTGGAAAAGAGAGATACAAGTTGCATAATTAATCTAGTAGAGCTTCTCTTTAGTTCACATGAAATGCCATAGATTTTCCACAATCAAGATAGATCAAAGTGAGGCAAATTTAGGCTTTTATGGTCGTGAACAGACATTTTGTATACATCAGAGAGAAGGGACATGCGTTAAAAGAGACATTAAACATTTAAATTTTGAATTTTAAATGGGAACAAGTGGGCACTGCACATATGTCTATGTATCATTCTCATGTCCAACCATGTGAGGCTCAAATTTTTAGGGGGTCATGCATGTTGAGTTCTAGAGGGCTATGGTGTCAATGTAAAGTATTTGATCATGGTTCTCAGTTGTAGATGCACAGGGTTTGATGTGTAACTTTCATAAATGCAAGGGTGAAATTTTATGACACTACAAGGAGCCTATCAAAACCCTTTCAAGGTTGAGGGAGCTCTTCACTAATATGTTGAGGGGCTTTGACCTATTGTTGGTGCAACTGGAGCTTTTTCTTGTAATTATCTTTTTGGTTTATGATGTTTTGATGTTGGTAGGGTTGTTGTTCAATGATGATTTTTATTTAAATCCATTTCTTTTTGGGTTCTAGATCCTGCCAAAATCTATATGTAAAGGGTTTCAGATCCCTTTAAAGCTTGGTTAAACCTTAATAAAAAAATTCTTTCATCAACACTTTATGTGAGATTAAGTTTATAGGTCTGAGAATCTTTTAGGATTATGAGAATTCAAGTGGGTATTTGATGGTTGTCATGTTTAGGGGGATTATTTTGATTTTTTACCATTATATTTGTGATTAAATGATAGGATACCTAACAAGACTTTGTGGAGGGATCCATATTTTTAAATTATGGGGAATTGAAAGACAATTATTATAATTACTCTATGGGGTAAATTAGAATAATTATTTTTAGAGACAACTGTTTCCATCGCACATATAGTTTCATATTGCCTATCATCTCTCACTATTGCTCACCTCACCATTTATAATTAATATTTAAAATATTTTAATGCATGTAGACTGTAAATTATTAAATTTTTTTGCAATGCATAAGTAAGTAATCTATGTGCTCTAGTTAGTGGAAGTAAAATCTATTTGTTTCTTTACGTGTCTATTTTTTCTTCTTAATAAGTTTGGGAATAATATTTAGGCTCTCAAGGGGAAGGAGGTTGTAGAAGTTGTCGGAACTCCAAAATTTTGGGTACATTTTGGAGTGACTACACTAAAATTTCCCTAAGTATGAGTTGCTGCCCTAAAAGGCTTATGGAGAAGCCCTATTTTGGATACTTGTAAAGAGAAGCCTGATTATTTTCATGAGATACCACTTGTATATTAGGTTCAACACCCTTCATTTACAAATTATAGTGGGTTCCAACTCTCAGATTTTAGTTTTGACATGTTTTGGAGATGGCCATTTGGAGGTGTTTGCCCAAATCTGCACTTTGCACTTATTTAGAATTTCCCAAATGACCTAGTTTGAGGTTCTGAATCTCTGACCAGATGGATAGGCATGACATTATGGAGTGTTATAGGATGATTTAGACATGAAAGTAAACCTCCATGCCTATTTTCAGATCACTATGAAGTCGGAAGATAAGTTTTCCAAAGCCTTTCTATTTGCAATTAATTCTGATTTCTTGTGTCAAATGCAGAATTACTAAGTTCCCTACTTTGAGGTCTTTCAATTTGTACCCAGTTAAATTTCTTGAATAATTGTGTATTCCTTTGTATTGAAAACATGGAGATTTACCTTCCTGAATATTTCTAGAATATGGTCAATCCATTTTCCCCATTTGCCTAGCTAATTCCAAAATGAGTTTTCTACATTTTTACTGAGTTTAAGTTCAGAAAGTTTTGAAAGTGTTGACTTTCCATATTAGTGTCGGTTGATTAGTTCATTATCAGAGCAACTTAATTGAAGATTCATGTTCCCTATGTGAAATTAAATTGATGTTCCATATATCATACTTTACGAGTCTCTTTTAATTGGCTTATGAAATCAGAATCAAAAGCAGTTTATACAGATTGGCAGTGTTAAACAGAATTGTTTTCACTAGGTAGACAATTTCACAAGGTGGTGAATCTTTATCTGGTAGTCATTTTCAAGTACCGATTGTGGTTCCATACAATTTTCATGTAAATGTACTACCTAGATTAGTGGGTAAATCTCAGAGCATGTTTTGGTATTTTTGTATAGGCCAGTCCAAATGAAATTTCTATTGTTTTAACATTTGTACTTGCATAGTATTCTGGCATTGCCAAGTTTGATCATCTATCTCTTGCACATGGAGTAATATTCAGGGAATCCCTTTTGCATGCATACTCAGTGTGCTATAAAGAATCACTATGCCAAGTGATGGATCCTCAGGAGTTGATCTAGTATCTTTCCAAGTTGCATTTTAGGCAGGGTTTGTATGTGTTTGAATACTATTGGTTACAGAATAATCGAGGTTGCTCACTTTGAGTGTTGTTATATTTTGGCCCTGATTTTTTAAAGCCAATCCAGTTGACTACCATGCTGAGATGCTGGAGATAAGTGGTTTTTCCATTTCTCATATTTGCAGAGGGTTGTTCAGTCAGTTTGTGAGGTCTGTTCCAAAGGCTAGATGTTGTTATTAAGTCCAATTTGCAGAATTGTAATAAGTTGCTTTTTGATGACTGCCAAGTTGATGATTTTCACTCCAGAGACATAGTGGATAATTTTTAGACAATTAAGTTCCACTGTGTTTTCCACTAGCTTTGATTTTGAGCCTTGCTTTTGCTATGATGAACATTATGAGGGAAAGAGCACTTGTGCACCATCTTTCAGCATGTGAGACATTGAGCTCTGTGATAAAAGTGGGACAAAACTTCCAATTTGTAATATGGCTTTTAAAATAGAAGACCCCACTTTTTGAATTGGATACAATTAACAACAAGAGACTTTTACCAAATGCAATTTCCCTAAGAGGCTGCGTAGAGCTATTGCTGGAGCTTTGGTTTGGCAGCTTTTTGTCGAGGGTATGGAAGAGTATAGGGATCATTATGCTTTTATTCCATGATGATTCTAATAAACATATAAATTGATCATGGGGAAATCCTGTAGATTTCTAACTTTGAGCGTGGAAAATGAAGTGAGGATTTTTAAATTCAAATCTTAGTGCAAACTACAAATGCATAGAAGTCAACGTATGAGTGAAGGTTTTAAAATAAAAATAGAATAGATACTTGGTAGGTGTAAGGCCAAATTTTACAACCTATGCCATACTCATATGGTGTGCATATTTATTGAAGAGGCCAACACACCATTTAAAACCTAAATGAAATGCCAGTGTGGAGTATAGATGAACCCTATGCAATTATCCAAGTAGGAGGGTGTTTAAAACATTTGAAAACAACAAGTGCATTAGCAAGGGTGTGTGCTAGGAGGACCATGGAAATGTAGAAATCAATAATAAAGAAAGAAAAAACTTGGCAAATATAAACCAAAGACACCCTGCGCAATACACATGTAACAATACAAATATAAAACATAGGAGGTAGTCCAACGCGTAGAGATTCAAAGTCTCTGCAATAAAAATTGTGAAAACAACCAGAAAGGAGATCCCACGCAACATTTAGAGGAGTCTACATTGTGTGCAAGGGAGATGTTTGCTCCAAACATAAAGAGATATGTTGCGCTATTGCAATGGAGGCTTGCGCGGACTTAAAATGAGATGTTGTACAGTTTTAACAACTTAAAGGAGATCCCACGCAAATTAATGGAGGAAACTTGCGCTAATTTATGTGGTTTTTGTTTTAATTAATCAAATGCCAACAAACAAGCAAAGGCAAACGTATAAACTTGGAGTTTGAAATGTTGCCATTGCAAATGCTATTTGCTAGTGTAGTTAAAAATGCAAAGGATGCCTGCGTAATAAGGCAAGGAGGCATCTCACACTGGAAATAATGTGAAGGCCAATGCATTATACCAAGAAGCCCATGCTGAATGAAGAGGTGGAGCCCTACACAAACATGTGAATTAGTAAATAAACCAAAGCCAGCGCAATGTTGAAATAAGATATGTCACGCAGGTAAATGGAGGCTTAGAAAGTTTGAAATTTGCAAAGAGGTGTTTATCCCACATGCACAGTGGAGGGGGTTTTTTAATGGTTTTTATATGCCATCGCATATAATGTCATTTGAAGAAGAAGCCAAGAGGCCTACTGGTGGGCCCCTTGGCTGGAGGAGTTAATGTACTGGTGGGCCCCATATTTTGGGCATAGAAGATGAGTAGGAGGCTCTCCATGTGTGCACATGTGGTGCATTGGGAAATGTGTGCAGATGATGGAAATGAAATGGCTTTAAAAAACTAAGGGATTTAGTCCCACATTCATCCAATAGAAGAAATTAAAGATGTTTATAAGCTAAAATACAAACATATTTAAATCTGAAGATGAGTAGGAGGCTCTCCATGTGCACACATGTGGTGCATTGGGAAATGTGTCCAGATGATGGAAATGAAATTTTGGTGACCACGTGGCATGCAGATAGTGCTAGATGATAGGTGGCTTGGAAGACACGTGGCAAGCAGTCGCGAATTATTGGAAGGTAACCGTGATTGGAGAAAACTGCAGGAGATCACCTGAATAACCACCAAACTAACCACGCGTGAAGTTGTGTGACAATTGCAGTTAACTACCAGAGATTCTGAGATTATGAAATAGTGCAGTTACGAGATGTTAGTAGTTAACTTCCAGAGATGTCAAGATCACATGATTGGAGGATAAATAACCGTTGCGCAAAGTCTCCAAAAGAAAATTATTAAGTGCCTTTTCTTCTGAGATTAAGCGACTACCATCACATTAAGATCAGATCTAAGGGCTCGCGTTTAATCTCAAAGTAAACCAAGGGTCAAGGAAATCTATTAGAGACTTGAAGACATTGAGTAGAAGTAACTGTGGTCAAGATTTTCTTAAGGGCGTGGTCAAGTTAAAGTTTATAGAGACATAGAGATCAAAGGTTATCTCCAACTCTCTAAAATAAATCATGGTTAAAGAAATTGTTCAGAGACTTAGAGACTAAGTTCTCTACAAGTCTCTAAGTGAACCAGGGTTAGAAGAGGAGTTCTGAGAATCAGTTAAGAAGCAGTCAATCAGTGTATGCCATGTGTCACAATATGGTGAGTTCTAGAGGCAGCAATATGCATAAAAGTGAATTTCAAAATAGGAATGCACGCACAGGAATAAGCTTAAAAGGAATTAAACTATAGTGTATGCATGGAAACTAAAAGAGGAAATAAGATTAAAATTATATAAGACAAAGTATTTAAAATACAGAAATAATAATGCAATGTGCAAGATTAGGGTATTATCTTTTTACATAGTCTGGTGTAGTTTCTTTTATTTCAAAGACTGGAAGATATGCTTTTATAGAGGATTTCTCAGAGGAATAAAATCAGATATTTATCAGAATGAAATCAGATTTTCTCAGACAAATGAAGTCAGATTTTGAATCGGATTTGTTGAGGACATTGATTGCAAAAAAGATAGTTGAAATCATAATTGAAAGGGTTTCTTAGTGGCAGAATAAAATCATATTTTTGCAGAGAATGATCAGATTTGGAGGATATTTTCTCAGATATTAAAATCATATTTGAAAGATATTTGAAGGGGAAAATGAATCAAACTTTGAAAAGGGTAGGAAGAATCAGATTTATTTGAAAAGACAAGTTGAAATCAGATTTTGAAGTCACCGATGGAGATCAGATTTCTTTGGAGAAAGAAGGATAAGTAAAAGATCAGGTTACAAGAAGTACATGCATGAATCAGACATGAATTTTAGGGTTTTCTTCTTTTGTATTTATTTATCTCTTTTCTCAGTTTTAGGGTTTCCTGTTGCTGCTCTGTTTTGGGGGATTCTGAGTATGTTCAATTTCTTTGCAAATTCTTTAGAGCAACTTCCAAGTGATCTTCTGTATAGTTTCTCTCTTCTATGCATATAGGGAGTTATGTATCCTTTCCGTTTCAAGGAAAGAGCACTATTGTAACAAAAAACTTTATGAATGAACTTTTAGTATTCTAGTTTTATCATCAAGTTGTCTCCATTTTATTCTAAATCATATAAACTAGGACATCAAGGGTGGTTTAGTTTTGTCTGTTGTTGATCAGCAATAGAGTTATTCAAGGAATGACTGTGATTTAAGATCTATATTCAAATGTGTATGAGTTGGAATATCAAGGCTATGCCAATCTTGTCTTTCCAGTAGATGTTGGTTATGTATTGTTTATTCCAAGGTCTCTTCCAAGGGGAGGTTTAAATTCTTTGAGTAGGGAGTTGCATATTTGGAATACAAAGGCGTATTCACAAGTAGAACTTGATTGATAAGGCTTTTCTTATGTAAGGCGTATAGACATATCAGACTGTGTTGTTTTCCTTTGCTCTTGATCTTCTTTGTAATGTTATGTTTCACTTTGTTGCCCATTGGATAAGGCACTGGTCTATGCAAGATTTGGGGTATTTTAGAGATCCATACATCAAAACATAATTGAAGAATCATTTCCTTTTCATGATGTTAGAAGTTAGAATAGTTCTAGCTTTCACACATACTCCATGCAAGAATAATATTGCATAAGACTTGATAAAACATTGAGGTATTTGTTACCTAAAGGTCTGAAAACCATTCCATAGTTATATATCTACAAGCTTGTATTTGGCACAAAGGATTCATGTGTGTGCAAATTACGTAATACCCACTTGAGTGATGTGGAGCTCGAAGAAGGAGGATTAATCCTCATTAATTAGACTTTGTCTTGGATGAATAAGGAATTGGGATTTATAGAGTTGATTAAGTTAAAATGTGAAAGTTTGTCATAAATGCTTGTGAATAATGTGGTCAATTAATTTTGTAGATAATATGTTAATATGTAAAAAAATTTCCATGTATTTGATTGTACAATTAAAATATCTCATGATTATATTTAATGCAAAGGAAAGCTAAATGAAAATCTAAATATTTTTTGTCATTTGCTACTTTCGATTACATTTAAACACATTGATGTTCAAAATAAAGATTCTTAGAATTATATAATTATTTAAATAATATTTTAGGTATAAAAATATTATTTTAGCTTTGGATTTATTATTTTAATAAAACATCATGATTTAAAAATTATAGTCAACATTGTTTTAATATTCTGATGAAGGAAAAATGTCAACAACAACTTAAAATATAGACTTGAAAAAAAAATTTATACTAAAACCTATGAACATAATTTTTTTTATTTTGTATATATATTTTTAAATATTTACCAATCTAGAAAGAATTTTAGTCAATTGAATATTATATGCTTATTAGAAATGTAAAACAAGAAAAATCGTAAAAATATAGACACAATTTTTCATATCTGTAAATAGACAATGAATAAATATTTTGTAAGTCTCATATATTCTCTTTTCATCATCCTAGATTAATAAATATACATAATTTAAACCAAAAAATCTATATTTTTCTTTTAAAATTCATTTTAAGTCTAATCCTACATAAAAATAAGGTTCCTCCTAATTAGAAAATATGGAGTTAAGTTCCTCCTATATAGATATTTACCATGAACCATCCCCTAGAAACCGTCCACTATTTTCCAAGCACGTAACCACTTGATATTGAAGGATGTTTATAGTACATATTTACCTATAATGATCTACCTGATCTTCTAGCACTTGTAGAGACCTCAGAATTCATCGCATAGGACCCTCCATCATTCCTTCCAATATCTACAACACGACACTTATGTTCTGCGTCTCATTCTCATTCTCTTGAATGTACAACACAACCACCATAGTGGCTCTTCTCAATTCTTTGACATCCAATTTACTCACTATCCTTGCATCCACATGACCTATTATGCATCCCCTCTATATATTAGATGAAACCCACATAGGAAAGTAAAACCTATTTTCCTCCACTCTGAAATCAGGATTTCTTCGACCGGATATAATTTCGGATAACATCATGAAAAAAGTGAAAAAAAATACCAATAACAAGGAAGTAAGAAGAAGAGATATCTCAAACATGAGCTCTATCAAATATAGGCTTGGGATTCTATTTATAAGTAAAACTACATTGAAATGCGTGCCAATTATAACCTGCCTTAGCTGAAGATTTATGGCTAAGAACATGGAGTCTGTGGCTGCATTGAAGAGTGCATTGGATGGATACATTAAGAAGGTTTATAATTAATTTATTCTGACACCCCCCCCCCCATAAATTAATTATACTAATTATTTAAAATATCTCCCCATAATCTCGAAAAGATGGGTCCTAGCCTAAAGCCTTGTTAGGTACCCATTTACAACCATTTATTTATACATAAAACAATGATAGAAATTCACTACAATCCCCCCTGAATAGAAACTATGAGATAGTCATGTGACTTCTCGTAAGCCTAAGAGATTTCTAAGAAATACAAACTTAGGCTCACATAATGCCTTTGTAAAAATATTAGTTGGCTGATCTTCAAACTTGCAATATTGAAGATAAATCACCTATTGCTGGATAAGATGCCTGATATAATGGTGATAGACCTCAATGTGTTTTGTTCAAGCATGAAATACTGTATTTTTGGACAACATCATGGCACTTTGACTATCACAATGAAGTAAAGATGGTCTTGCCTCATGTTGGTTGAGTACTTATAGAATAGCTCATACCCAAGTTATTTCTTTAGTTGCTTCATTTACAGTAGTATACTCATCCTCTGTAGTAGAAAAAGAAATAGTAGATTGCTTCTTTCTGCACCATGAAAGTGGAAAAGAACCAAGACTAAGAAGATAACCTCTGGTTGATTTTCGATCATCTACACAACTTGTCCAATCTAAATCTGAATATCCAACTAGTTAAAGATCTCCACTAGAAGAGTAATAAACACCCATATTCAAAGTTGCTTGCACATATCTCAATATTTTCTTAGCTTCCAACCAATGTTGAACCTTGGGAGAACTCAAAAACATTGAAACTGCAACAAATGCAAAATAAAAATATGGTCAAGTGTGAGTCAAGTACACCAAACTACCAACCAACTACCTATATAAAGTAGAATCAATATCCTCACCTTCCATATCCTTGGTCAACTTCAACCCTGGAGAGATTAGAGTAGAGACAGTCTTCCAGTCTTCCATTCTAAACTTTCTCAACAAGTCTAGAGAATACTTTCTTTGAGATAGGTAAGTTCCATCATCTTTCTGCCATACCTGAATGCCAAGAAAGTAGGGTAGAAAAACAAGATCTTTTAACTCAAATGTATCTTGCAAATTTGATTTTATGTCTTTATTTTTGTTCATGGTGTTTCCTATAATGATAAGATCGTCAACATAAAATACAAATATTATTATGCCACCTTCATCAAATTCTTTCACATACAAATTTGGATCATGAGGGTTATTATGAAAGCCTTGAGTTTGAAAATACTCATCAATTTTAGCGTACCAAGCCCTTGGAGTTGGCTTCAAACCATATAAAGACTTCCTTAATCTGCAAACCAGGTGTTCTCGTCCTAGGCTTTCAAATACTAGGGGTTGTGTCATATATA
The DNA here is from genome assembly GCA_018584345.1 of Thuja plicata. Taxonomy (NCBI): domain Eukaryota; kingdom Viridiplantae; phylum Streptophyta; class Pinopsida; order Cupressales; family Cupressaceae; genus Thuja; species Thuja plicata. The sequence goes on from MU224198.1 coordinate 371,978, forward strand.
TCTCTTCATCAATTTCACCATTCAAGAATGCAGCCTTAACATCCATTTAATGAAGAGGCCACCTGAAATGAGTTGCCAATGCTATAATAGTCCTTACAGTACTAATCTATGCTACTGGGGAAAATTTTTATGTGTAGTTAATTCCCTCTTTTTGATGGTACCCTTTTTCCACTAGTCTAGCCTTTTGTTTTTCAATGCTCCCATCTAACTTGAACTTAGTCTTATACACCCACTTATTACTGACCACATTCATATGTTTGGGAAAATCCACCATTTCCCACATTTGATTCTTTCCAAGAATCAAATTCACATTGCATAGCCTTTTCCCATTCATGGTTTCCTTTAGCCTCACCATATGTTTGAGGGTCATTATTCTTCATTATTATGGTCATTTGAGCATAATTAACTTGTTGAGTCTTTTGATAAATTTCTTGAATATTCTTCATCTTTGGAGAGGGATGAGATTCTTCAATGATAGTAGAGGTTTCCTTGGAAATTTCACTAGTTCAAAAATCATTGGAAGATTCACCATTATAAATGGCCACTTGTGGAATAGGAGATTATTGTACCATATCATCAAAACCTTCATTAAAGTTGACAACTTTTCTTGTGAACACATCTTCTACACTAGGATCATACAACCTATATCCTTTCTTGTGATCATCATACCCCACAAAGATGCACTTGATACTTATATTATCAAATTTATTTTCTCTAATTTCATCTGGTATGTGAGTAAATGCTTCACATCCAAATACTCTAAAATACTTAACATTTGGTTTCTGTCGAGTCCATGCTTCTTCAAGTGTAAAGTTTTGTAAACAAGTAGTGGGAGCTCTATTCAAAACATGAGATGCAGTCTTAACAGCCTCAGCCTAAGTAAAAAAAGGAATAAATTTTGATTGTAGCATGCACTGAGCCATTTTGACTAATGTCCTATTCTTCCTTTCAAAAACACGATTTTGTTGAGGAGTATATCTATTAGTCATTTGTCTTTTGATTCCATGATTTTCAAAAGAAAATTAAACTTGTTGTGACATATTCTCCACCATTATCAATTCTTAATCGTTTGATCTTTATTTCCACTTTGATTTTCCACAAATGCTTTAAATATTTCAAATTTGTTAAAAACTTCATCTTTTTGCTTAAGAAAGTAGACACAAAATTTCCTTGAAAAATCATAAATGAAATTTAAGATGTACTTATTGATGACATGTAACTGATTGAATGTTTGATAATGCTAATTGAAAGATAATGCAAGTAATTAAATTAGTTAATGCACTGTATTGTCATTGATGTCAACTTGATAAAATTTGTACGGTCATGTACATATTGCCAAAGACTTCAGAGAACCAAAGGAACTAATTTTATGCTTTAAACAATGCATAAAAATCAAGTATTCACTAAGTGACAAACAACATTGACAGAGTGCACACCATCAAACAGAGAAAAGAAGAATAGTCATAGTGATACCCAACAATCAGAAGCATAGTGTTTCCTAATGAAGCAAAACCACAGAATGCCCAACGAGCAAAGTTAGAAGGTTGCGCGATGAGCTGAAGACTCAAAGTGCCCGATGACCAAACATACAGAGTTGCCTAACATGTAAAATTCCAATGATGCCCGATGAACGAAGATCACGAAGCTAACTGGAGTCTCACCAATGGATCACTCAGTTGTCACTGACAACTAACTGTAGTGGTGACTGATAGAACAAAGAGTTCAAAAATTGACAAAATATCTAGCTGGCAGAGCTAAATATAGACTTAACTGGTTGTCTACTTTGTTTTATTTGACCAGAGATAAGTGATTGATTTAAAGATGATTTGTACAGTTGGAAAGAACATATCTATGAGAAAAATTAGGATTTATGCTTTAAATCTAATTGGCTGGAATGTTTATCACGCCAAGAATCAAGAACCAAGAAACAATGAATATAATGTCTATATAAGAGACAAGCTTAATTCATTTATGAATGGGATTAAGGGGAGTGAATAGAAAGAGGATGCTAAAGAAATATTGATGAAGAACAAATTTATGTAGTACTGATCAAACAAGCTAAAGGAGAGCTAAGGAATTCTGCAGACACCAACGAACAGTGAGCACAACATCACAGAGCAGAAAGTGTGGAGCACAAGGATTGAATTGATACATTGGTCAGAGAGGTAATGCACTTAAATAGATCTAAAAATCTACAATTCAAGTTGCAATGTGAATAATTCATAGTGTTTTAGTTTAACCATTGAAGCATCAAGTCTCTTAACCGAGAAGGACTTAACAGTCTTCTATATATTGAGGTACATCTGAAGGAGTGCCAAAAAGGTTGATTCATGAAAGTAACATTGGACTTGCCCAATACCTATTGATAGTATAAGAAGGATTCTTATTCAAGGATGATAGCAATAGATTCCCAATACTAAGTGATAACTTCTATGTATAAAATCCTCTAACAAGGTCGCACTTAATAGTGTGTTTGTAAATTTTAATAGGGTTGGCTCCTAATAGGGCTGACTTTAGAAGAGTTAAAATTTGGGGTACCGATCCTAGTGGTTTTTCCCTTAACATGGTTTCCATGTTAAAATTCATGTGTTATGTTTGTATGATTCATTTCTTTATTTTTTTGCATCTTACATAGCTAACTCTGGATTGATCGGTATACTCTGTTTACTTGCTGAGTTTTGGTAAATAGTTATACTGCTGCTTATCGGTAATCAAGAAAGAATAAGGATTGATAGAGAAAACCAATAGACAGTCAATCATTATTAGTATTTCATGGCATTCATCTTGTAGGGACATAATAATCAAATATTTATTGATTGGTGGTTATGTTTGAAGGATAAATTTTTGAGGCCACTGATTCACCCCCCCTTCCAATTATTACTAACAATTGGTATCAGAGCTTGTGTGCTTAGAAAGGAAGGTTTCAAGACCTAAGCTAAAGATCATAAGATGAACAGATGAGATGTTCCCAAGCTAAACAATGATAAATTTTCTTCATGGCAAAGCAGGATAAGACTCTACTTATCAGTTATTGGTAATGATGTTACTCAATTCCTAGATACAGTATATGTGTTTCCCACAAGAGCATTAATAGTAGATCAATTGAAAGAGAAGCATGAGAATAACTGCATGGTCATATAGATTTCTTTCTCACTCTCTGATGCTAAATTTGAAGATGTCAAAGATTGCAAAACTACAAAGAAGATGTGGGAAAAACTGAAACTTGTACATGGAGGTGATACAAATGTTCTGAGAGCCAAGGTACAAAATCCTTAGAGGAAAGTTTGATGATCTCAAAATGAAAGAAGGAGAAAAAATCACACAGTACAACACAAGAATCAAAGAAGTAGTCAATGCTATACGAGGAGTTGGAGGTACACTCGAAGAGGAGACAGTGGTAAGTAAAATCTTAAGAACCTTACTGCTTGTATATCCTATTAGAGTTTCTGCCATTCAAGAAATGAGAGAAGTAGGAAACAATAAAGTTACTCTTGATAGTTTAATTGGTAAACTGATTTTATTTGAGATTAATAACTTTGATAGTAGTGTCTTACCAACCTTAGAGTCTGCATTTAAATCTTCTATGAGAATAAGCAAATCAAGTCATAGACACACATCTAGAAGAGATAGTGAAAGTGAAAGTGAAGAAGAAGATCTAGATGAAATAAAAGCACTTATGGCTAGAAGAATGTAGAGAGGCAAAGGTAAATACAAAGGCAAGCTACCACTTGTATGCTTTAATTGTAAAGAGATTGGAAACTTTGCTACAAGATGTCCTAACAGAAGAAAAGATGACAAAGTTAATGATAGATCTTTTGAGGGGAAATATAATAGAGATGATAACAAAGATTACAGAAGTTACCGAAAATCAAAAAGAAGAGAAACCTAAGACTACAAGGACAAAGGGAAGAAATCCAGCTACCTAGCTTCTTGTAGAAATGAAGATACTGACACCGAACCTGATGAAGACATCGAGATGGTGTTTGTGGTTGTGAAAGATGATTCAGATGAAGATGAAAGGTATGTAGAAACTACACTCATATCTAAGGTTAGAAAGAATGACATCTAGATTATAGATAGTGGCTGCACTCACCACATGACTGTTGACAAAGAAAAGTTTAACAATTTTGAGTATTACAATGGTGGTACAGTGAGAATGGGTAATGATACACCTTGTCCAGATGACGGTAAAGGAACTATAATGTTGAATAACTTGTTTAAATGTGAAAATTCTTATTGGGTAAAAGGATTGAATTATAATCTATTGAGTGTTTCTTAGCTGAATAATTCAGGTCACATAGTAGCATTTGAGAATAAGAAGGCAAAGATATTCAATGAATCAGGAAGATTGATTGGTACCCGTGAATAGACAAAAGGTAACTTATTCTATCTGAATGATACTAACACCACTTTCTTAATGACTAGAAATGAAGACATATGGTTGTGGCACAAAAGATTGTGTTAGGTGAATTTTGACAACATGATGAAAATAAGCACAAGGAGAAATGTAAGAGGCTTACCGATGATGTCAAAGCCCAACAACATCATGTGCAAAAAATGTCAAAAAGGTAAGATGAAAAAGTCTAGTTTCAAAAGTAAAACCCATACATCTGATGATATTCTAGAATTAGTCCATACTAATCTATGTGGACCAATGAGGACAAAGAGTTATTATGGAAGTAGATATTTTATTCTCTTTGTTGATGATTACTCTAGAATGATGACAATTATGTTTCTAAAAGATAAATCTGAAGCATTCAAGATGTTTAAATAGTATAAGGCTATGGTAGAGAAACAAATGTTGGCAAGTTGACTCTCAGGGAGAATATGACTTATTTTATGTTGTCATTATGGAAAAAAAGTCATACAAAAGCTTTGACTGCAAACTTTGAAGAACAAAATGGCTAAGTATGGAAGATAGAACAAAACAAAGATATGCAGTCGATTAGAGCACCAGCGCACGTGCGTACAATCGAATCAGGATATGCACGTTCATACATAAGATCTATGATTTGTGAATATGTTAAGTCTATACACACATGGTACAGAATAATAGTACTGAGAAGTTACAGAAAGATTAAGTGCACTAACAGCTCAGAAAATAGAGTATGAAGCCGACTACAGTTTTTTATTTAGCGTATAATATTTTGTTGTGTAAAGGCCAAGTGCCTATTATAATAAGTTTTATATTATGTATTAAACATTATTGTAAACAAACTTAATCCAATTTGTTTGGAAGCATTGTGAATGTTGTTTTTGGGCTGACTAAGGTCTTGTTTTTGGTCGCGTCTATTCAGGCATGAACATGTATATATGACAAGTAAAGTTGTATTAGAAAGTGTTGAAAAATATGCAGAGAAGAGATATAGAAGAAAAGTATGGATATGTCAGCATGAGATAGATCTCTTTAAGAGATTAAGAGCATCAACGCATAAACATAACTGATCAGACAATTGTGTCATATACATAAGTTCACTTTTGGATATCGTGTATATCTATTATCAAGAGGTTGTAGCCTTCATCTTATTGAGCAGTGAGCTCTGGCAGTGAGCCAACCACCTCTAACAAGGTTTTGTAAAGACTCCTAACAGGGTCATTGTACTTGCATTGTAAAGATTGCTTCTAACAGGGCAAAGGAACCTTAACAAGTTCATTATACTAGTACAATCATTTGTGGGTACTAATTCCCATCAGGGTTTTCCTTTCATCAAGGTTTCCCTATAAACATATGTGATGTTATGTGTGATTATGTTATGCTTCATATATTGTCTATTTGATTTATGTTCAAATTGTTGAAATAGAATAATTAGTAAAACATTGATTCACCCCCCCNTTCCCCCCCCCCCCCCCCTCTTAGTGTTTCCAACAATTGGTATCAAAGCTCTGGTTTTCTAAAAGAAAGTTTAACCACTTGAGGAGATCATGGATTCAGAAGAAGCTAAACATCTGAAAAAGAATCTTGAAGAATCCCTTGAGGATCTTGACAGATTTGAAAAAGATAATGAAGAACTTAAACTAAAGGTTGATGGCTCTCAAATGATTATCAATAAATTAAGAAAATATTTGAAAGATTGCTCCATAAATGATCTAGGAAAAATGGTCAAAACGCTAAATGAAGAGAACATGTCTTTGAAAGACAAGATTGAAGATCTTAATGAACAACTTACAGACAACTTAACAGCTATTGGAGAATAGACCAAAGAGAATAAACAATTAGATGATGAACTTATGGAAGCAAACATGAAAATCTTGAAATTAGAAAACATCAAGAAAAAGATAGAATCTAAATTAACAAAAGAAAAAGACAAGATTGATAAAATACACACAATTTATGATCTAATTCAATCACAACTTTATGCACAGAAGTTAAAAGGTGATACTATTGGTGTTGGATACAGTGTAGCTCAAATTGAAATCAATCAAATGCAAGAAATAAAGAAAGCACAAGAGACATCTACAGAAGAAAAAAAAAACTGAGAATCTTGCAGAGGCTAAAACAGAACCACCTAAAGATGAACTCAAGCAAGTTAATAGGAACTTGTTATGCTTGTAAAAAGAATGGACATTTGGAAAGAGATTGTAAAGAGGTAAGAAATTTTAATGGTTATTGTTACTCCTATAATAAGTTTGGTCACATGGCTATTCACTGCAGAACAAGTAAAAGAAATCAGTCACAACAAAACCAAAGAAATATGACTCAATACAATCAGAGAAATCAACCTCAAAGAAACTTTTAGAACATTACATGTCAGATATATAATTACAATGGACACACATCCAAGCAATGTAGCAGGATGAATAATAGCATTAGACCTCCTATCATATTTCACTCATGTGGAAAAGCTGGACATATCTCAAGGTTTTACATGTGAAGAGCACAAAGACAAGAGAATCCTAAAAAGTCACTATTTGAAGAATCAAAAGAAGTTAAATTTGTACAAGCTAAAGAAGATGGAGATAAAATTTGGGTTGAAGTAAAGAAGGATAATGAAGAGAAAAAGGTAGTAGATGCATTCTTAGTGGACGCACCTTCTACTTCTAGTTTGTTGACCCTCATGGTCTTAGGGGGAGCTATTCTAGCTCTGGACCCCTGTGTGGCTGGTATACTCACCTCTGACTATGCGCCGATGAATTCATAAATTTGGTGATGAAATGAGGATGTATGCATATACACATAGTCTGAACTTGAACAAAATCAAAGATTAAAATTATCTATGTAAACCTCTTTATGGAAACAAGCATTAAATGAAATAATCTTTTATATAAGTTTGTAAAAGATCTTCAAATCCCACTTTGCATTCGAGATTGAGAATTCAGAGAGCACATGAGCATTGAGCATCAAAGCACTATAGGTTGAGGAATTGATTGGTTTGTGAACAGATTAAGGATTGAAACAAAACCCTAGCAGTTGCATCATTTCAGACTCACCGTGAAACCCTATTTCATCAAGAAGCAAGTAAGTATGGTAACCCCTGTCGTATTTGACATTTCTGAAAGGAAAAGGTTCGTGTTCAAGAAGCATCCATTCAAGTCCATATTAGATGATGTTGAAGGAGCATTTTATAAGAATCTGTTAAGATTCATGCATGTAGAAGATATTTGCGCATATATATATTGCAAGAAGGAAATAATTGGAGATAACAACATTGCTACTCTTATGGCTTCAATAATGAAACCAGATTATTCATTCAAAGATGAATACACACATCTCACTGGTAACCCTATCTTTGAGTATTCTAATGTGCATGAGTTCTATGAGCCAGAATGGGTTAAAATCCTACTTAGCATGATACATGATGACCTATATTAGATTGGTGAAGTTCCTGTCCTCATTCCTATAGAACTAATTCATGATATGACTGGACTTCCTAAGACTGGACTAGTTCTTTCCACTGGTAAGGAAGTTAAGAAGTGGGTTGAACAAGAATCTTTATCTAGGAGTGATAGGTGCGGAATGACTATTGATCCCATTGAGGCAGATGACATCAAGCTAGTCACTATTATTCTAGGTTATAAGTTCCATCACGCAAGCAGACTCAATAGTGTATCTAAAGCAACTATCCTAGCAACAATAAAAATGGTGAAGGATAATACACAGTACAATCTATGTGAAATATTGTGCGCATAGTTGATTGAGAACATTAGAGCTGTAAAGCATGACAAGAGCAAAATATTTAGATTTGGCTCTTTGATCATCTATCTCTACTTCCACATTTTTGGTAATGTTGCCAATCTTTACCTAGACAAGAGTAAACCCACTATGTCTTAGATATCACTAAAGGCTACATCAGAAAGAAATGTGAAAGATTCTATGGATATGGAGATCAAAACATGCAGGATCAAGATGCAAAAAAGGTTCAGGATACTAGAGAAGATAGTTGAGAAATACAAAGACACCATATGCTTCATGGTGGAATCTGACTGTACTTGCATGGAGGTAGTTGAGCCTATAAAAAAATGGATTCACCCTCTTGGATATGAAGCTGAAGAACATGTTTTGGAAGGTTATGCACAAGTTCTCCAAACTGCGCCCAAGGATCCCAGTGAACCTTGATGGGGTACTTACAGAGAAAAGAAAACTCAAGTTGATTGTCTTATACAGTGCAGACAATAAAAGAAAGGCATCAAGGATCACATATAACATCCTAAGAGTTCATGGTGTTACACAAGAAGACCTAGACAAAGCTAGGGAAGCTAATATTGCAAAAGAACTTGAGAAAAGTGTTGTAGAGGTGAAAATTGAAAAATTTGATGATATGCCCAAAAAGATGAAGAATAAATCTGATGAAGGTACATCTACGCCATCAACTACCATTGATCTAGAATCCTCTACACCTTTTGTACCAAGTAAGATGTCTAGAGAAAGAAACAAGTTCCCACAAGTCATCCATCCTCAAGGACCACAAGGAGCAAGGTAAAGAACACTCAAGCCCCTCCTGAGGTAGGATTATGACCTAGTCTAACAGTTCTAAAGAACATAATTGTTAATGAAGGAAGACTACAATCTATCAAAATGTATATGACAAGTACCAAGAGATAGAAAAATCATAAATTCACTCTATGATTATCTCTCACATGACCAAGTTTAAGAGGACAGTCTTGGAACTCAAAATAGTCATACCAAACAAAGTATGGAACATACTTAATGTATTAAAAAGGCAAGCAATTAAAGATGATATGAGGATTAGAGAAGAAACATTAGATAGTCTTCTTCTTGTTTGCTCACATGATGAGAAATCCATTCTATTGGATTTAGTAAAGCATTATCTCATAACCAAAAAAAGAGTTCTCCATATCATGAACAAATAATATGAACTGATTGGTGAAGAGACACAGAAATCATTTGAGCAGGTATTTCTAGATAGAAACATGTATCTATCAATGATGCCTACATAAAAAGAAACTCCAGCTCCTCCCAAACTGAACAAAGAACCAGTTGTTCAAAATGCGCCTATGACAGGTCCACAGGATTCAGCGCACACTATTTCAATAGCTTATGATACAGCCAAAGATTCAGAAGAAACTATTGTGATTGATGATGTTAATATATCCATGACCGCTTCTGACAATGACATGGACAAAGTTGAAAAAGCATTTGTCAGCACTGAATAGACAGAGAAGGCATGCACTGATGACACATCCTTACAGCAAGATGAAGTTCCCTCTAAAGATTCAACATATTTGAATAATGAAGAAAACAATCAAGCTAATGAAACATCAGCTATGGAGGTCCCTATGAAGATTGAATATGTGGATGCTAGTCAGAATGTACTACATACTCCATCCATCAAATAATCATTTTTGTCAAGCTTGACCCCTGATTCAAAAAATCTAGATGCTTGGGAAGAAGAAGATTTGATTAAGATCAGTGTGCTAGCCATGGAGAAAGGCAACAAAAAAACAAGTCATGAGAAACCCTCTCTTTCTGGAGATAGTGAACATCCTAAATGACTTAGTGCCAGCAGATAATAAAATGGCTAAGTTCTAGCCCGTTGATGATGTTGACAACATCTTGACAAACTTCAAATCTCATTTCACAAGTTTAGTAGACTCTGCTACTAAAATTGTAGAAGTTGAGTACAAGAAGGGAAGATTAGATGAATTGACAAACAATTTCTCTTTAGATATGAACTCACTGAAGATTGGTCAAGCAATCTTGAAAGAACTAGCAGCTAAAGGAAGAAATACAATAGCAAACTTCATGGACAGAGTGAAATTCACCTCAAAGCACATCAAAAAGATTAAGGAAGATGACATCTTGGTTGAAAGTGTGAGGAAATCAATTGAAACATCCTCGCAAGATATTAATGTATGCAACAATATATATCAAGGGAAGTTAGACAAGATTGAAAAGGCTAAGTTGGAGTCACCAAGATAAGAACCAGGCAGACTCAACTAAGAAATGCACTTGCGCCCTCATGAGCTGTTCTAAATGAGAACATAAAACAAATAGATGCAACCATTTCTACATATGATCAAGGACCTAGCATGGATCTTACAAAGATGGAAAGGCTTACATATGCCCTGTGAGCCCATCTTCAGACAGTTGATGCATTGAAGGCATTATGGCAGCAAGAGATCAAAAATCTACAGCTAGCTTATCCAGATGTATATTCAGAGTAAGTACTCAAGGACTTACAATTTTGACACCTTTTTCATTAATATCAAAGGGGGAGTAATGTATATAAGGAGTATGTGTATATGTTATATATATAAGTTTGAATAAAGAAGGATGATATATAGTTTTTTGGGTGTTAGTTAAAGTATGAGTAACTTGGCCACATTCCTTTGTTGCCATTAATGACAAAGGGGGAGATTGTTGGCAAGTTGAATCACAGGGAGAATATGACTTATTTTGTGTTTTCATTATGGCAAAAAAGTCATACAAAAGTTTTGACAACAAACTTTGAATAACAAAATGGCTAAGTATGGAAGACAGAACAAAAAAAACATATGCAGTCAATCAGAACACCAGCGCACATGCATACGATCGAATCAGTCTATGCACATTCATACATAAGATGTATGATATGTGAATATGTTAAGTCTATACATGTATGGTACAGAATAATAGTACGGAGAAGTTACAGAAAGATTAAGTGCACTAACAACTCATAAAATAGAGTATGAAGCCGACTACATTTTTTAATTTAGCGTATAATATTTTATTTTGTAAAGGCCAAGCACCTATTGTAATAATTTTTTTATTATGTATTAAACTATTGAACCCTTGGTATTTGATCTTTGATTGTTGTCATTGATGTCATTAATTCATGTATATGATCGCTTAATGTCTAATGGACATATGGTATTCTAATGGACATATGGTATGGTTAAAATCATGAAATTATCTTATTTAATGTCTTTCAACATTGTTCTAAACAAATTTGAGAGATGCACTTAAGTGTTACACAATTAACACTTAATGTTCATATTAATTAAGATGCAGTTATAAAAAATAGGTTTAGTCTATGTGAAAGTTGACAGACTTTTTGATCAGTTAGATACCAGCTATTGTACCTTTTCGAAAAGGCCTCCATGTCCTCTCAAGTGGGTCTGAGTTATTTTTTTTATAACAGATGTGTGTACATAGTAAAACAATGTCGACCACAATCGGTCAAGATCAGTTATGACAGTTTGAGCAGTTTTGAGAAGTTTTGGTCTAATGGAAGTTTGGGGTATTTAACTACCTCAAAAATGTCAAATTCTTTCATTTATAAGTAGAGGATACATTCCTCTAAAACATGGTATAGGTGGGTTTGACAGAAGTTGTGGGAGTCATGAGAAATTGGCTGTAGACCAGAAGGTTTTATTGCAGATCAACAAAACATCAAATGATAGGGTAATGATATCTGTTTCTACTTTGTTATATGTGAATAGATATTGATTGCAGAAGTATATCAGAGGTTTAATAAGGTTTATATACTGATTTATGATCAATTTACATTAGCATTAAATTAGATCCTTTAATGACAAATGATTGCATAATTTGATACTAAATGTTTTGAAGAGAAACAAGGATTTATTACCTCAAGAAAGTTGGTAGTTTGAAAGGCATAAACTCAAGTCATCTTCTTTCATTCAAATATGTTGTTTCAGATCTAATTATACATTTCATAATCTGATAAATTCATTGAAAGATGCATGTACACTTTGATGTAAAAGAATCAGAAAAAGGAAAGAAGAAGAGAACTATATCTTGCTCTATGTTTTCAACTTGGAGTTGAAATCTTGACTTGTGATTTGTATTGTAACAGAGATGATCCTCTAATTTTGTATC
>MU224198.1:387083-425762 GCA_018584345.1 Thuja plicata
TTTTATAGATGATTATACAAGAATGACATGGGTAACATTCTTAAAGCATAAATCAGAGGCATTTAACAAGTTTAAGATTTTTAGGAAAATGGTTGAAAAGGAGTCAGACATGAAGATTAAGTGCTTAAAATTAGATAAAGGTGGTGAGTTTACTTCAGATAAATTTGTTGATTATTGTGAACAACATGGAATCAAAAGGCAATATGCAACATCTAGGATACCCCAAAAAAATGGAGTTGTTGAGAGAAAGAACCGAACAGTGAAAGAAATGGTAAGGACTATGTTAGATGAATCTAATGTACCAAACAGGTATTGGAAGGAAGCATTCCATACAACAGTATACATTTTAAACAGGGCACAACTAAGGGTAAAAACTAAGTACACTCCTTATGAATTATGGTATGGACATCCTGCTTCTGTTGAGCATTTTAGAATTTTTGGAAGTACATGTTTCATTAAGAATTCTAATGATAACATAGGAAGCTTTGATTCAAGATGTGATGAAGGAATATTTATAGGATATTCTTCTCAAAGTAAAGCTTACAAATGTTTTAATAAAAATTTGAATAAACTTGTTGAAAGTGTACATGTGAAAGTGGATGAAGTTGTGCAGGATGAAAAGGAAAAAAGAATGGATAATAATTTCCTCCAAGATAGTGATAATGAATTGAAAAAATCAGATAATAAAGTTGATGAATGTGAAGAAGAGACAAAAGATCAAATAGAGACACCAGAACCAACAAGTACAAAAGCTACAAGAACAAGATTGAAGAAATATCATCCTCAAGAACATATTATAGGGGATAAACACGCAGTGTTTGGATCTAATGAAGATGCTTTAAGTCAAGGATTTTGAAAGCTTATGCAATCTGAATTTGAAATTTCCATGCTTGGGGAACTATCATATTTTCTTGGATTATAGATTTCTCAGTTAAAAAATGGTGTATTCTTATCACAAACCAAGTATGCAAAAGAGATGTTAAAGAAATTTCAGATGGAAGATTGTAAGCGTATGGGAACACCAATGATAACAGCATGTAAACTTACGAAAAATGATGATTCTCCTGATGTTGATCAAACTACTTATAGATCCATGATTGGTAGTTTACTATATCTCACTGCTTCAAGGCTTGATATCATGCATGCTGTCTGTTTGGTTGCAAGATTTCAATCTTCACCTAAGGAATGTCATGTTATGGAAGTTAAAATAATATTTAGATATATTCAGGGCACATTGGATTATGGAATTTGGTATCCTAAACATGATGATTTCAGATTTGTTGCTTATACTGACTTAGACTGGGCAGGTTGTCTAGATGAAAGAAAAAGTACTTCAGGAGCAACATTCTTTTTGGGTAATAGATTGGTATGTTGGCATAGTAAAAAATAGGACACTACTACTCTTTCTACTGTAGAGCCTGAGTATATTGCAGCATGTTCTTGTTGTCAACAGGTTCTATGGATGATTCAAACATTATTAGATATGAAAGTGATAGTTTCTAAACCAGTTCCTATCTTTTGTGATAATCAAAGCACCATTAGTATTTCTAAGAATCCAGTTATGCATTCACGCACCAAACACATTGATATTCGCTATCATTTCACAAGGGAGCATGTTTTGAATGGAAATTTTGAATTAGAATTTGTTCCTTCTTCAGATCAGTTGGCTGACATATTTACAAAACCTCTCTCAAAAGAAGTGTTTGAGGGTTTGAGAACTAGATTGGGGGTTCTCTCTCTCTTCTCTTACATAAGTTAATCAGTGTGTGATAGGTTTCAGGGGGAGCATTTTTTTATCATTTTTCATACTGAAACCTTGGTATATCTCCTTTGTCATTAATGTCAAAGGGGGAGAAAAAATGAAGTGGATATAATATTCAATACAGGTATTTTCTATAGGTACATATGAATATACAGGTGACAGGTACACATGGATTTACAGGTGACATAGGTTGATGCATAAATTGGTATTGACATCAATGCCAAAGGGGGAGTATGTTGAACCCTTGGTATTTGATCTTTGATTGTTGTCATTGATGTCAATAATTCATATATATGATCTCTTAATGTCTAGTGGACATATGGTATTATAATGGACATATGGTATGGTTAAAATCATAAAATTATCTTATTTAATGTCTTTCAACATTGTTCTAAACAAATTTGAGAGATGCACTTAAGTGTTACACAACTAACACTTAATGTTCATATTAATTAAGAAGCGGTTATAAAAAATAGGTTTAGTCTATGTGAAAGTCGACAGGATTTTTAATCAGTTAGATACCAACTATTGTACCTTTTCGGAAAGGCCTCTGTGTCCTCTCAAGATGGTCTAAGTTATTTTTTTTATGAAAGATGTGTGTACAGAGTAAAACAATGTCAACCACAATCGGTCAAAATCAGTTATGACAGTTTGAGCAGTTTTGAGTAGTTTTGGTCTAATGGAAGTTTGGGGTATGTAACTGCCTAAAAAATGTCAAATTCTTCCATTTATAAGTAGAGGATACATTCCTCTAAAACATGGTATAGGTGGGTTTGACAGAAGTTGCGGGAGTCATGAGAAATTGGATGTAGACCAGAAGGTTTTATTGCAAATCAACAAGACATCAAAGGATAGGGTAATGATTTTTGTTTCTACCTTGTTATATGTGAATAGATATTGATTGCAGAAGTATATCAGAGGTTGAATAAGGTTTATATACTGATTTATGATCAATTTATATCAGCATTAAATCAGATCCTTTAATGACAAATGATTGCATACTTTGATACTAAATGTTTTGAAGAGAAACAAGGATTTATTACCTCAAGAAAGTTGGTAGTTTGAAAGGCATAAAATCAAGTCATCTTCTTGCATTCAAATATGTTGTTTCAGATCTGATTATACATTTAATAATATGATAAATTCATTGAAAGATTCATGTACACTTTGATGTAATTTGTTGATGTAAAGGAATCAGAAAAAGGAAAGAAGAAGAGAACTATATCTTGCTCTATGTTTTCAACTTGGAGTTGAAATCTTTACTTGTGATTTGTATTGTAACAGAGATGATCCTCTGATTTTGTATCTCATTTATTTATTTTGGAAGTTGGTGCTTCTTATATTTTTGAAGTTGGTGCTTCAGGTGTAAGGGATTGGTGTTCCTTGAAATCGGTGTTTCTAAAACAGGGTGTTGGTGCTTCCCAAAGTTGTAGGTCTAAAAGATTTTCCCAAGAGGCCAATAAAATTTCAGATTCAAAGTGGTTTTTTACCCTAAGGGGTTTTCCACTATAAACATTATGTACTTTTTTCTTTTGCTTCTTTTTTTCATGTTTCATAAGCATATGTTATAATTGTAAAAGCTTGAAAAGAACAAGTTTTAAGTAACCACTGATTCACCCCCCCTCTCAGTGGTGATTGTATTCCAACATAAACATTATTGTAAACGCACTTAATCCAATTTTTTTGGAAGCGTTGTGAATGTTATTTTTGGGCAGAGTAAGGTCTTGTTTTTGGTCACGTCTATTCAGGAATGAACATGTATATATGAAAAGTAAAGTTGTATTAGAATGTCAAAAAATATGCAGAGAAGAGATATAGAAGAACAGTATGGTGATGTTAGCATGAGATAGAGCTCTTTAAGAGATTAAGAGCATCAGCACATAAATATAATTGATCAGAAAATTGTGTCATATACAATAGTTCACTTTTGGATATTGTGTATATCTATTATCAAGAAGGTTGTAGCCTTCATCTTATTCAGAAGTGAGCTCTGACAGTGAGCCAACCACCTCTAATAGGGTTTTGTAAAGACTCGTAATAGGGTCATTGTACTTGCATTGTAAAGACTTCTTCAAATAGGGAAAAGGAACCTTAACAAGTTCATTATACTTGTACAATCATTTGTGGGTACTAATTCCCAGTGGGGTTTTCCTCTGATCAAGGTTTCCCCATAAACATATGTGGTGTTATGTGTTATTATGTTCACTCCATATATTGTCTATTTGATTTATGTTCAAATTGCTGAAATAGAATAATTAGTTAAACACTGATTCACCCCGCCCCCCCCTCTCAGTGTTTCCAACAATAAAGTGGTAGGGATTTGAAATTCTTGAGATCAGATAGAGGAGGAGATTTTATATCAGATGAATTCACTAATTTTTGCAATGAGCATGGTATAAAAGACAGGTTTTTGCACCAAGAACACCACAGGAAAATGGGATTTCTGAGAGAAAGAACAAATCCATAGTTGATAGTACTAGAACACTGATGATAGGGAAAGACATCACCCATATATTTTGGAGGTAAGCTGTCAGTACTATTGTCTACACATTAAATAGAGTACAATTGAAGGACACAAAGAAGACACCCTATGAGCTATGGTATGGTAAAACACCCAATGTAAGTTACTTCAAAATATTTGGTATTCAATGTTATATCTTAAAGGATGATAGAAATGGAAAGATTGATGCCAAGAGTGATGAAGGTATCTTTCTAGGGTATTCCACCAAAAGAAAGGCTTATAAATGTCTTATTAAGGCTTCTAACAAAATTGTTGAAAGTACAAATGTGAAGATAGATGAATTTGTAGAAAAGAATGAGCTAGAAAGCACAAAAGAACTAAAGGACTACAACTAGTTTGCGTACTATGAAGAACCTAACACTCTTCCCAAGAAACAATGCTTAATTCCAGAGCAACAGAATGTTGTAATCGATAGTCAGGCTGCAAATACCGATGGTCAGGATAATAATCAAAATAGTGTACAGAGTGATGAAGAACATAATGAACGAAAAAATGATGATCAAGATGATAGACAAAGAGCTGAACCAGTTCTTGCCACATATTTAAGAAGGAACTATCTAGAGATCCAGATCATAGGAGATAAGAAAGCTGGTACAAGAACAAGAAGTAAGTCTCTAAACACAAGTTGTTTAATTTGTGAGTTTGAACCAAAATATGTCAATGCTGCACTTGATAATGAAGAATGGATAAGTGCTATGAATGATGAGATTGAGAAGATTGAGAAAAATAAGACATGGTCACTTGTACCACAACCAGATGACAAGAATGCCATCGGTACTAAATGGATATTGAGGAACAAGTTGAATGAGAATGGAGAAGTCACAAGAAAAAAACAAGACTAGTATGCAAGGGGTATGCACAAGAGGAAGGTATTGACTATGGAGAGACCTTTGCACCCATTGCTAGGCTAGAAGGTGTAAGAATACTACTTCCTTATGCTACATTCAAGGGATTCAAGGTATACCAGATGGATGTCAAGTCAACATTCCTAAATGGAATACTTGAAGAAGAGGTATACACTGAGCAACCAAAAGAGTTTGTAGATCCAGACAAGAGAAACATGGTATGTAGAATTCATAAAGCCTTGTAAGGATTGAAACAAGCTCCTAGAGACTTGTATGAATGACATAATTCCTATCTTATAAGTATTGGATTTGTAAGGAATAGTGAAAACAATAATCTTTATTTGAAGGAAGATACTGATGCTAACACTTTGATTGCTGAAATATTTGTTGATGACATCATATTTAGAGGCAATGATATGCTATGCATTTCATTTGCTAATTAGATGAGAAAAGAGTTTGAGATGTCTATGTTTGGAGAGATCAAGTTCTTTCTTGGTCTACAGATCATACAACAATGTGAAGGTATTTTCATGACATAGTCCAAATACATTAAAGAGGTCTTGAAAATATTCAAGATGGAAGATTCCAAACTAGTTGGAACACTGATGGCTACTGCATGTAAGTTGACAAAGGAGGAGAAGACATCAGAGTTAAATAAGACTTTGTACAGATTAATGATTGTAAAACTTATGTATGTTGGACACACGAGACTAGATATTGCACATGCAGTAGGAATAGTTGCAATATTTTTTGCTAATCCCAGAGAATCACATATGACTGCTGTGAAAATAATTTTAAGATATTTGAAGAATACCAAGGAATATGGATTATGGTATATAACAGAAGGAAAATTTGAACTTACGGTGAATTTAGCGACGGTGATTGGGCTGGAAATCTTGATGACCAGAAGAGTACAACTGGAGGAGCATTCTTTATGGGTGACAGACTTGTCACATAGATTAGAAAAAAGTAAGGATGCATCTCTCAGTCTACTGTAGAAGTATAGTATATTGCTGCTGCTACAAATTGCTCAAATATTGCATGGATCAAACAGTTACTGGAAGGTATGCATATGAGGATCCTAGAAAAAGTAATTATTTATTGTGATAACACCAGTGCAATAAACATTTCAAAGAATCTAGTCATGCATGCTAAGACTAAACACATTTCCGTCAAGTATCATTATTTGAGAGAACAAGTTCAAGCAAAGGAGGTGACACTTGAGTATGTGCAATCCAAAGAACAATTAGCTGATATCTTCACCAAGCCACTACCCAAGGATGCATTTGAGTACTTGAGAAAGAGACTAGGGGTCAAACCCTTGTCTTATAGTCAGTAAAATGACTAAAGGCTGCATCAGCCTACATATTATCAGAATATCATTAATTTTGATGCAAGCAAAGAGATGAACTTCAAGGCTACATCTATATATAGATAGGTATATATCATCACCGAGCACAAGAGGATATTGTTGTATTTCTGATGGACAAGGGAAATTTAAGGAATATATTATCAATGGAGAGAAATGAATGTTTGACATTAATTTCAGATATTTGTAAGTTATTTGTTTGGAATTGTTGTCAAAGGGAGAGAGAGATTATCCATATTATCACATTCTTCAAAAAATAATTAGATTATCCATTATCACATTACTCCAATAGGGAGAGATTATATCCTTAGGGAGAGAAATTGTATGGAAAGATTATACAAAGGGAGAGTTGCTGAAAAGAGAAAAAGACATCAAAAGAGAAGAACAGTCAAGGAAGAGAAATTGACACAAGGAGAGAACACAACACATCAAAAGACATAGAGATGCAAGAATCAAATCTAAGCTAAAATAGAGCTTACCAATGGTCAGACATGTTAACTCTTTTTCTTGCACCACAACTTTAAGATGACAGTATACTGATTATACTTGAATGCAAACTCCCTTTTGACAAGAGAAAGGATAATTGTTGAGGTATTTGATAACACTGGGGATACCTATTATCACCTCCTTCATTTTTGAGTTCCATAGACTCAGGCAGGTATTACCTATTAAAGATTACTGATGCTTCAGCCTATGCATTTGGTGGATTAGTTCATTCACTAGTTATACACCTAAAACCTCACTGTAATAACTTATAGAATAATTTAGAGATTGCAATGATTGATTTGAAGCAGAGTATTATAAGCTATGCTATGGTTTTGATAAAATGAACCAATGAGACAAGGACATTCATCCTTCTTCCTTTTGATTTTAGGAGGGGTAACCTAATGATTCAATCTCTAAGGAATCAACAAACTTCAACTGTAACCCTTAGGAGTACAATGATTTCTACAAAATATTCTGAAAGTGATTGGTTTGAATAGTATTTGAATGTTTGGATGATGATAGATTATCAAATCAATTCCTAGAACAATGCCTATCCTTTGGGCTATAGAGTCAATAACTTAAAGTTAACAGAAATACATAAAAACAAAATACTGTAAGATGCCTTACAACTTACATACAATTCAGATAAAATGCCTTACAAATTATCCTGTCACCTCTATGATATTGTATCAAATCCTTAACTATTTTTATGCTCCCTGAAACTACTTACAAAACTTAGTTCTTTCCTTGAAAGAAACTTGCAAGTAATTAGATAGCTACCTTATAGCTAAAATGCTTAAAATTGCCATACAAATTCAAACATAAAAGAGCATACACAATAA
The DNA here is from genome assembly GCA_018584345.1 of Thuja plicata. NCBI lineage: Eukaryota > Viridiplantae > Streptophyta > Pinopsida > Cupressales > Cupressaceae > Thuja > Thuja plicata. The sequence goes on from MU224198.1 coordinate 394,909, forward strand.
TTAAAGAGACAAAAATGAAGAAAGAGTAAAATTGCATTGTATTTTTATTGATATGAGCCTGCTTTAGTACATAAAAATCTTGAAAGCTTGAAAACACAGACAAAAGTCTAGAAAAGTTGATTTTCCATATATTTCATCTCTTTTACTATTACAATTTTGGTCTATTTATATGTCGTTAACCATCTTGGAATCCTTTATCTTAGGATGCTACAAGCTAAAAGAAAAGGATGTAGAAGTGGTGGGAGGACAAAAACAGGCGATAAAATCTGATAATCTTTGTCCTTTTAGGAATCTAGCACCTTTGTCTGACAATGTTCAGGATAGCTTCTAGTAGTTGTAGTAAGACTAAGTGACCACCATTACAAGCTAACTTATACTCATCTTTATTAATAGCTAACCTCCCTATGCTCAATGATTAGGAACCAAGTGTTCCTCTTTACTCTTCATCTAGGACTTCCTCCTCCACCACAGGCTTCTTCTTCTTGGGCCTAGTCATCAGGTCCCATGTTGTCACTTCATCTTATGTAGGCCAACTGAAGCTCTGTGTGCTCTGTACCTATACCTTTTACCTTTCCCACCTGCCATCGGTGATGCTTTTAACATTTGCTAGGAATTTATTGATGTTAGTCTCTGCTTTGAAAGCCTCATCCAAAATCTTATTGAAGCCTTCCAAATCCAAATCAGATCCTGAAATGAATGCCTCATTATTGGGCATCCTACTGTCAAACTCACTCTTCCAGGCCTCTAAGGCCTTTACTTGATCATCTTCTCCTTTAACAGGAGGCACAAATCTATTGAAATCTGAAGAAAATAGGCTTAATTTAGCCTCTACTTGGTTCAACTTGCCTTTGAAGAATGACAAGGCTACATTAACCTTTTTAACCTCATCTTCTACCCCTATCACCACCTCAGGAAAATCTGACCTTAGGGGCTGCAAAAAGGCAAGTTTCTCAAATAGTTGCACCCTAGGAGACCAATTAATAAAATAAGGGTTCAGAGTAGCTATGTACCTTGTTATCTCTATGTGTAGGGTGGGAAACTTCTTATAAGCATTCAAAATGACATCTGTCTTATCCTTTCGTATGCCAATTCTATGTTGTAAAATGCATCTAAATGCATTTAGGGCTATTTCATTCTTCTTTTTGCCCATATCTTCTTTCTCACCCACTTCCTCTGATTTTGCCTTCTCCTCAATTTGCAAGGGCTGTTGTGGAGGTACAAACACTAGACCTCAATTTTTTCTTCAAGTTGCTTCATTAACTCATCAATAATCTGATTATGTTGGTGTATCTTGATGTGGCACAACTCCCTGTCTTTGGCTAGGGCACTAGTCTCTTCAACCAAAATTGCTACACTTATCTGACAAATGCTTTGTCTTCTCTTCATTTAAGTGAGCCCAGTGAGTCATGATCTGAGAAATCTCTAGATCTCCTATATTCTGCATTGTCCAAACCATCTGGTTGTCCACCATATTCTCCTGAATGTTTACCAATTGAGGTTTCTGGTCCTTAGGACAAAGGCTCCACATGGAAAAATCTTGAGACTTTGGGCTATACCCAAAAACTTTTATCATGTCACCCATCTGCACTTCACTTGCCATTGTTAGGTCTAGCTGCTTCCTTATTTGGTCAATGATAAAAGCTGAAGCCAAGTCCTAGCCTTCAACAAGTAATATGCCACTGTTTAAAATCATTTGCCTTGCCTCATCTATTGAGACATCTTCACTGTTAGGGTCATATGGTTGTAAGGATAATAGGGCCTCATTTTTGACTGTTTCCTCTTCATCAACCTTCAATTGAGCCCTTATCTTCTCCTTCTTATGCTACCTTAGAAAGTCTTTGAATTCATCACTCTTGATGAAATTCTCATCACTTAGAAATTTTTGCTGATGTATTAATCTTTCATCAATGCATGCCTTCAGAGGTAACTCAATATTCTCCTCTTCATCAAGTTGCTACCTCTTCCCTTGTCTAATTATTTTTCTTAGGTTATGATCATATAACCTATTCCTGGGAATGAGGGCACTCACTTTATCTTTTTTCTTCTCCTGCCTAATAATTGAGGTCTGGCCTATGTCAAATTTTTGCCTCTTGGCTGAATGCTCCTCTACATCATCTGGCTGAGAGGCTTTTGTCAAGTCAATAATATGGCCCTCTCCAACTTGCAACTATGCTGCCTCTACAACATCTTGTTGAGGCTGATCATACTGAGGTGGACGGGCATAGTCACCATCACTACCACTCTCATACTTTGATTCTAAATTCTCAGGCTCTTGAGCTCATTTCTTATCCAAAAAATTATCAAGTTGTTCATAGAGTACATATAAATTATCTATCATGCCTTTAATCCTATCAAAATAGGGAAAATCAGGGTAAAAGCCTCCAAAAGCCAACCCATTTCTCTGTATCTACTTTTCCAGATTCAATGAATCCTGAATTCTATCCCTTCTTGTTCTAATTTCATCTTCATCAAGAAGGTTTCTTGTTGCATCCTCCTCCATATATGTACAATGAACATTTGTATTAGGGATTGTATGGGTTAAAAGGTTCCTAACTCCTGTCGTGAAACCCTCAGGGTCAATGTATCTATATGATGCTGCCCCCATTCTGCAACTCTCCAACCACGTACTAACTTAATCAATGGAACCCTTGCCAATGGTGAAATTAAAGATCTTAAATTGCCTAGGGGTTAAGGTCCCCTTCCTATGTGGCGCAAAATGTTCATTATCTATAAATAACAACTGCTAGATGAATTCCATGGCAGCAACTATTGATGGAACATGGTAGGGTAAGATATGTTGTGGATGTGTACATCCATATACCCTGATCATATTGAAATTCTACTCCAAACAGAAATCTCCCCAGTTATGGTCTCCCTCCCATTTGTCTATATAATCACAAGGCCGCAATAGTTGCAGCACCTTGATTGGGAGCCTAGTCTTACTGATGCCCATGCTCTGCATTATTGGATATACAATCCAGTTCTCGAACGCACAATAGTCACAGTCCTTGGATGTATAGTTCCAAATCCTAACCCAAAACTCAATGGGATTAGGCCTGTCCTAAAAATCCTTTGAGCATCCAAATTGTTCACATCCATGATCCCAAAGTTAAAATGTAAGAGAAGATGCATCAGGATGGAATAGTGGAAGAACCTAGGTTCTTTCTCTTTGGGATCCTTCATCTCCTTCTGTGTCACTACAAATCCTTCATGCATCTTGTCAATGATGTACTATATGTAGTCATAACTGGTGCTAGAATGCACCTCTTGTAATTCAAGTACCATCATCAAAATTCCAACATTTATCTTCTCAGCTCTGCCATCTATCCCTAACACTCTACATAGGGCAGAGGCGATATATTTGATATAGAAATGCAGGTCCTTAAAGAAATAGGGTGTTGTCCCAGGTATAGGAGTAAGATGGTTTCTAACCTCTTTGATCATATGCTTCTATAATTAACCCCTATTAATACCAGGCTTTAACCTATATCTCTCCTCTTGCTCAGTAATATTGATTTTGGTGGACGTGGTACTGTACAAGCCAAAGGCTTGCATAAATGAGTTTCTATTTAAAATTAACAAGGTAGTGCCATCATTTTTCTTAATTTTCCTAGACAGGACATCATAGTGACTGGCAAAACCTAGGATCAAGTCTACATCTATATAGACATCAGGGACAATTAACCTAGCTAGACCACAAGTCCAAGGGTTTGACACTGGAATAGCCTTATCAAAATTGTTATAGAAGTAGTTGTAAAGAGAAAAACATGTTGATCCTAGAGTGTTAGCATCCTTGATCTCACAGTAATCATCTGTCAGCATATTTGCATTTGCCCTTTTTTTCTATGTGGAACCTGGGAATAATTTCAGGAATTCATCAGAATAATTCCTTTTTCCCTTTGCATCATCATGAACCTCATCACTTCTCCCACTGGTTGAAGCCACACTGACTGTCCTACTCATTTTTCTCTGTTTCAAACCCCTCTTTTACTGATATTGAAAAAAATCTTCTCTCTGGACTCACTACTCTTCTCTGCGCACTATTTTAGTAATTCAAGACTTGACAATCAATTTAGTACTCTGGAACTTAACTGACTTCTGATTTATGAAAACAAAAGACCTAGTACTTCTTTTCTCTGAATTTCTAAATGCAAGACAAGCTGAAAATGAGCTTTTGATCAACTCTTTATGGTAATTGTTTCAAGTACATAACTCATCATTTGAAAAATCATCAATTTTGCTTTCAATTCAGCATGCTGTGAAATTAATTGAAAACCTAGCCATAGTTCATGAGTGTGACAGGAAATCAAATTCATATATGTGTATCTTCAGAAAAAACCTTATAAAATTTGAAGGAGATGACATGTCCTGATATGATTGGTCCTCTGTCAAACATCTCAGCTACCCTTTTCACACAGTAATCAATATTCTATATTGTCATTGATTGTTGAATCATTCATGTTGTCATGTCAGTTACTGTCGCCTTTTCTAAAATTTCATATTTAGCGACCATGCGACTGTGTAATATTTCCTTGTCGCTAACCAAACTCTTTAACCCTTAATTCTTCTGGAGGCCAAGCGACTGTGTTATTTTCTTTTCCTGACTAACCATAGTCCATTTCTGGTGACCACGCGACTTAAGGAATCAAAGTCATCGGATGAAACACTTAACTCCAAGTTTATTTGGAGACTCCGTGACTAGTGGTTATCTTCACCTTTTACCATTATCTCCAAGTCACTAAATTTTATTTTTGTTTACGAGACCCCACGACTAACCTTGGTCGCTCAATCACTGATTACAAATGTTAGTTGACAATTCTTTCAGAGACTACACGACAAACATTTACTTTTAGTTTTAATTCAGAGACTATGCAACAAACAGTTATCTCCAAGTCGCGAGCATTTTTACCCTTAAACAATTTTAATTAGAGACTTCATGACCACCGTTGATCTTTTCACCTTTTGCATCCGACAGCTCCACTAAGTCATTGAGTAATCCTTAATACCTTGAAATTATTTAGAGACTACGTGACAACAAAACACTTTATACTCTTAGTCTCTTAATTTCTAGATGACCTCATTCTTTTGGGAGACCACGTGACTAACCCTCATCTTGTGCATTATGAACATGTGTCCCCTTTTAACCGTTTGTCTCTAAATCGCTGAATAAACACTGACTTAGCATCTTAATCTAGCGGCCATCCGACTGTCCTACATTCCAAACTGCATGCGGTTTGTCGCGAAGTCTTCGCATCTTTCACTTAACTGTCAACTTTCTTGGAGACTACGCGATAAAAATTTAACATATCAGTCAACCGCAAGCCAATTCAGAGGCTACACAACTGAAGCAATCACTAAGTCTCATAAACATTTACTAACTGTTTCCCTTTTCATGTGACACTGCAACTTAACTATTTTCCCTGTTGCTGTTGCTGACGTGTTTCTTTATTGAGAGACTTCATGACTGAAGGGCTCCACCAAGTCTCATAAAACATAAAGAATATTCTATTTCCTTAAGAGACATCCCAACACTAGTTAATTGCCAAGTCTCGAAATAAAAAAGGAATATGCTATTAGGATCAAGTGACTAGGCGACTAAGATAAAAGACACATGACTTAAGTTGTTCAAAAAGGTAATGCCAAAATAGAAACCCGATGAACATTTTTAGGGTTTTTTTATCCTTTTGGCTTATAACAGGACCTAGGGTTTTGAGGTTTTGCATTTTCATGTGGATTTTGACCTAAAGACCCAGAAAATTCACAAGGATAAAAATGAGGATGAGATACTTCTGACTTAGGAAAGAAAAGAACATGAGGATCACAAAAATTAGGGCAAATAGACCAGAACCAGGAATACAACCAACAGTGCCTCTACTTTAGGATTGACTAAACATAGTTTATGGCAAAGAACCACAAAAACTCTGGTTGCATACCCCTCAAAAAATGGAAAAGACACCTAAAACAAAAGGGAAACTATTTACAATATTTACAAACATAAAGAAAAAATATTCACAATATGATACATATTCATTTGTGCGTTACTTTGATTCTCAATTAAAGAAAGGCTTCAAGAATTGCCCATGCACAGGCAACTCAAAATCTTCTCCCTCCATATTCTTTAGTAAATAAGAGTCTTTGCCAAAAAAATTTGAGACAATAAATGGTCCTAGCCACAAAGACTCAAACTTTTTGTGCTTACCTTTGTCTTCTACTCTTGCATTCCATTGAAGAACTAGATCACTAGCCTAAAATTTTCTCTTAGTAGCCCTTTTATCAGAAAGGTACTTCATCTTTTTCTACAATTTTGTGTTTTCTCTCTGACTATTTCTCCTTTCTTCATCCAATTCAATCAGCTGTACCATTCTATCTTACATATTATCAGGAATATCTAAATGTTCTTGCTATATAAATTGGCATATTGGTAATAGATTGTTAATTGGAAACCTTTCTTGTAGACCATATACCAACTCAAAAGGAGATTTACCAGTTGCCTTTTTGAGTGTTATCCTATCAGCCCAAAGTGCTAATTTCAACTTTGTGTGCCATGTTCTTTTATTTTGTTCCAGAGTACTTTTTAGTATCTTCAATATACTCTTATTGCTAGACTTAGCTTTTCCATTGGCCTATGGGTTATATGGGGATGAGTATGATATTGTAATCCCATACCTTTCACAGAAACTTGTCATTTCTTCTGATCTAAAACTCATGGCATTGTCCATCACTGACTTAATAGGTACACCGAATCTGGTTATAATATTTTCCATGAGAAATTCAGTAACTACCTTGCTCATTGCTTTCCTTGTAGGGATAGCTTGAATCCACTTAGTAAAGTAATCTATGGCAACCAATATCCAACAATGTCCAGCACTAGATTTCTCCTGAAATTCACCAATAAAGTCAATCCCCCACATAGAAAAAGGAGCTTCAGTACTCACTGGGTTCAGCAATGAAGCACCTGAAAATTTTAGTTTATTGGAAAACCTTTGACATGGTTCACATTTCCTGACATGTATATAGGTATCCTTGAAAAAAGTAGGCCAATAATATCCTTCCCTTAAAATCTTATGGGTGGTAGTTTTAGCAGAAAAGTGACCTCCACATTCTCCTTCATGCATTTTACTCAAAACTTTCTTAGCTTGGTATCTGTCAAGGCATAACACTAGTACACCATTCTTATCTTTCAAAAACAAGTCACCTTGGATCAGAGTGTACCTTTGAGTTTGAAATTTTAGACTCCTTTTCTGATTTTCAGACAAATGATCAGGACACTTAGCATTTTTGAGAAAGAATACAATATTAGTATAGTATGGTTGCCTTTCTATGCTGGTAATAGCTTCATCATGTATTCCTGTCTAATTTGGCTATACTAAATCTAGGTTCTCTTCTATCATGAGATTTTCCAAACCTTGTCCTCTTATTAACTTAGTGATATTGATTTCAAGGTTGAATTCTTGAATTCTGGTGATCCACTTACACCTCTTACCAGTTACCTCTGACTGTGTAAGCATATCCTTTACTACTGAATGAGGAACATAGGCCTGTACCTTAGCACAAACCAAGTAGGGCCTAAATGATTTCACATCTTTTACCAAGGCATAAGCCTATTTCTCCATTATTTCATAGTTAAGCTCTGCAGCCTACAAGGACTTACTGTAAAAAGCTATGCGATGTTCAAATCCTTGTTCATCCTTTTGAAGCAGAATAGAAACAATTGTATGAAATGATGCAAATGAAAACAAAGATAAAAGCCTCGTATAATCTAGAGACTTCAAAACTAGAGCTTCTTGTACTACCTTCTTTATTTTTTCAAATGCTTGTCGAGCTTCTTCATTCCAAGAAAATTTGGCATCCTTCTTTAATAATTTGACAATGGATTTAACAATTTTTGCAAAATTTGGTATGAAGCTTCGGACCAAGTTGATCATTCCTAAGAAAGAATACACACCTTTTAATTTATTTAGAGAAATCACCTTTTGAATCGCCTCCACCCTCTCAGGGTCTATTCTTACCCCTTCCCTAGACACTATATGTCCAAGCAGTTTTCCTTCTTTGACTGCAAAATGACACTTCTTGGGATTTAGTGAGACACCATATTCCAATGCTTTGTTAAAAATCTTACTCAAGTGATCACAATGATCAATAGCCCTTTTGGAATATGCGGTCAAATCATCTTGATAAATAACCATGAATAGATCAATGAATTCTTTGAAAGCAACATCCATGGCCCTCTGAAAAGTTGTCCCCGCATTTATTAATCCAAAAGGCATTTTGATATACACATAAGTTCCCCATGGAGTAGTAAATGCGGTTTTATATTGCTCTGACTCTTTAATTAAGACCTGGTTATAACCTGAGAAACCATCCATCATAGACAACAACTCACAAACAGTCACCTTGTGCAACATTGCTTCCATATTGGGTAATGAATAACTATCTTTTAATGAAGCAATGTTTAGATTCCTGAAATCCACACACAATCTGATATCACCATTTTTATTTCTAACTGACACCAAATTTGATACCCAAGTCGAATGTATTATGGGCTGGATTATCCCAGCATCCTTGAGTTTCATCAACTCTTGTTGCATTTTAGGATCCAACAAGGGGTTAATAGGCCTCTATTTTTGCTTAAATGGTTTCACATCTGATTTTAATGGGATTTCATGTTGAAAAAGGTCTTCTCTATATGATTTCAAGTCCTCATATGACCAAGCAAATACATGTTTATATTTTCTCAATAATTTAATCAGATTTGACCTTATGTAAGATTCTAGACCTTTCCCAATATAAACTATTTGAGGACTACTTTCAGATCCTAAGTTTATTACTTCTAAATCCTCTATCTTGGCATGGCTTAACTTTGATGAATCATTTTTATGACTTATAAACAATGCTTCAAGCTCAACCAGACCCCTAGGAATCTGATTAGAATTTAATTGGACAACTTCATTTCCAAAGATGTAGTCTTTTTCACCATCATGTTCTAGTAAGGAACTACAATCTATGCTCTCGTTATCATAATGGTCTAAACATTGCATGAACGTTAAAATATCTTGATTATCCTGGAACATCTGCCAGTTGTATATGTTGTCTGGAACAACTTGGATTGTTTTGACTTCTAATATTGATACCCCATGTAAGGTCAAATCATCATTTTTTAAAGCAACATTTGCTAAAAAATCAGCTGTTATATTTTTTGACCTTTCCAACCAACTTATATCAAAGGCATCAAACAATTCAAGTTGATCCCAAATAGCATACTTGTACATTTTCAATCTATCATTTTTTACAGCATATTTGGATCTGACTTGTGCTACCACCAACATAGAATCACCATAAACCTTTAAACATTTTATACCATGTTTGATATCAATTTCAAGTCCTAAAAACAAAGCCTCATATTCTGCAGTATTGTTTGTACTTCTATGCTGTAAAATGCATCTAAATGCATTTAGGGCTATTTCATTATTCTTTTTTCCCATATCTTCTTTCTCACCCACTTCTTTTGATTTTGCCTTCTCCTCAATTTGCAAGGGCTGTTGTGGAGGTACAAACACTGGACCTCAGGTTTTTCTTCAAGTTGCTTCATTAATTCATCAATCATCTGATTCTGTTGGTGTATCTTGATGTGGCACAACTCCCTATCTTTGGCTAAGGCACTAGTCTCTTCAACCAAAATGCTACACTTATCAGACAACTACTTTTTCTTGTCTTCATTTAAGTGAGCCCAGTGAGTCATGATCTGAGAAATCTCTAGATCCCCTATATTCTGCACTATCCAAACCATCTAGTTGCCCACCATATTATCCTAAATGTTTACCAATTGAGGTTTCTAGTCCTTAGGAAATAGGCTCCACATGGAAAAATCTTGAGACTTTGGGCTATACCCAAAACCCTTTATCATTTCACCCTTCTGTACTTCTCTTGCCATTGTTAGGTCTAGTTGCTTCCTAATTTGGTCAATCATAAAAGCTGAAGCCAAGTGCCAGCCTTCAGCAAGCAATATGCCACTGTTTAAAACCATTTGCCTTGCCTCATCTAGTGAGACATCTTCACTATCAGGGTCATATGCTTGTAAGGCTAACAGGCCCTCATTTGTGATTGTTTCCTCTTCATTAACCTTCAATTGGGCCCTTATCTACTCCTTCTTGTGCCACCTTAGAAAGTCTTTGAATTCATTAGTCTTGATGAAATTTTCATCACTTAGAAATTTTTGCTAATGTATCAATCTTTCATCAATGCATGCCTTTAGAGGTAACTCAATATTCTCCTCTTCATCAAGTTGCTGCCTCTTCCCTTTTCTAATTAGTTTTCTTAGGTTATGATCATATAACCTATTCCCGGGAATGAGGGCACTCACTTTATCTTTTTTCTTCTCCTGCTTCATAATTGAGGTCTGGCCTATGTCAACTTTCTGCCTCTTGGCTGAAGGTTCCTCTACATCATCTGGCTGAGATACTTCTGTCAAGTCAATAATATGGCCCTCTCCTCCTTGCACCTATGGTGCCTCTGCAACATCTTGTTGAGGCTGATCATACTAAGGTGGACGGGCATAGTCACCATCATTACCACTCTCATACTCTGATTCTGAATGCTCAGGCTCTTGAGCTCCTTTCTTATCCAGAACCTTATCAAGTTGTTCATATAGTACATAGAAATTATCTATCATGACTTTAATCCTATCAAAATAGGGAAAATTAGGGTAAAAGCCTCCAAAAGCCAACCCATTTTTCTGTATCTACTTTTCCAGATTCATTAACTCATGAATTCTATCCCTTCTTGTTCTGATTTCATCTTCATCAAGAAGGTTTCTTGTTGCATCCTACTCTATACATGTACAATGAAAATTTGTATTAGAGATTGTAGGGGTTAAAAGCTTCCTGACTCCTGCCATGAAACCCTCAGGGTCAATGTATCTATATGATGCTACCCCCATTATGGAACTCTCCAACCACTTACTGACTTAATCAATGGCACCCTTGCCAATGGTGAAATTAAAGATCTTTAATTTCCTAGGGGTTAAGGTCCCCTTCCTGTGTGGCACAAAATTTTCATTGTCTGTTAATAACAACTACCGGATGAATTCCATGGTAGAAACTCTTGATGGAACATGGTAGGGTAAGATATGTGGTGGATGTGTACATCCATATACCCTGATCATAGTGAAATTCTCCTCCAAAAATAAATCTCCCCTGTTATGGTCTCCCTCCCATTTGTTTATAAAATCAAAAGGCCTCAATAGTTGTAGCACCTTGATTGGGAGCCTGGTCTTGCTGATGCCCATGCTCTGAATTATTGGATATACAATCCAGTTCTCGAACGCACAATAGTCACAGTCCTTGGATGTATAGTTCCAAATCCTAACCCAAAACTAAATGGGATTAGGCCTATCCTGAAAAATCCTTTGAGGATCCAAATTGTTCACATCCATGATCCCAAAGTTAAAATGTAAGAGAAGATGGATCAAGATGGAATAGTGGAAGAACCTAGGTTCTTTCTCTTTGGGATCCTTCATCTTCTTCTGTGTCACTACAAATCCTTCATGCATCTTGTCAATGATGTACTGTATGTAGTCATAACTGGTGCTAGAATGCATCTCTTGTAAGTCAAGTACCATCATCAAAATTCCAGCATTTATCTTCTCAGCTTCACCATCTATCCCTAACACTCTACACAGGGCATATGCGATATATTTGATATAGAAATTTAGGTCCTTAAAGCAATAGGGTGTTGTCCTGGGTATAGGAGTAAGATGGTTTCTAACCTCTTTGAGCATATGCTTATGTAATTAACCCCTAGCAATACCAGGCTTTAACCTATATGTCTCCTCTTGCTTAGTAATATTGATTTTGGTGGACATGGTATTGTACAAGCCAAAGGCTTGCATAATTGAGTTTTTGTTTAAAATTAACAAAGCAGTGCCATCATTTTTCTTATTTGTCCTAGACAAGACATCATAGTGACTAGAAAAACCTAGGAAAAAGTCTACATCTATATAGACATCAGGGACAATTAACCTAGCTAGACCACAAGTCTGAGGGTTTGACACTAGAATAGCCTTATCAGAATTGTTATAGAAGTAGTTGTAAAGAGAAAAACCTCTTGATCCTAGAGTGTTAGCATCCTTGATCTCATAGTAATCATCTGTCAACACATTTGCATTTGCCCTTTTGTTCTATGTGGAACCTGGAAACAATTTTAGGAATTCATCAGAATAATTCCTTTTTCCCTTTGCATCATCATCAACCTCATCACTTCTCCCAATGGTTGAAGCCACACTGACCGCTCTACTCATTTTTCTGTGTTTCAAACCCCTCTTTTATCGATATTGAAACAAATCTTCTCTCTAGACTCACTACTCTTCTCTGCGCATTGTTTTAGTAATTCAAGACTTGAAAATCAATTTAGTACTCTACAACTTAACTGACTTTTGCTTTCTGAAAATAGAATACCTAGTATTTCTTCACTCTGAATTTATGAATTTAGGACAAGTTGAAAATGAGCTTTCGATCAACTCTTTATGGTAACTGTTTCAAATACATAACTCATCATTTGAAAAATCATCAATTTTGATTTCAATTCAGCATGCTGTGAAATTAATTCAAAACCTAGTCGTAGTTCATGAGTGTGATAGGAAATCAAATTCATATATGTGTATCTTTAGAAAAACCCTTATAAAATTTGAAGGAGATGACATGTCCTGATATGATTGGTCCTCCGTCAGACATCTCAGCTACCCTTTTCACACAGTAATCAATATTCTAGATTGTCATTGGTTGCTGAATTATTCATGTTGTCATGTTAGCTACTACCGCCTTTTCTAAAATTTCATATTTAGCGACCACGCAACTATGTAATATCTCCTTATCACTGACCAAACTCTTTAACCATTAATTCTTCTAGAGACCATGTGACTATGTTATTTTCTTTTCCTGACTAACTATAGTCCATTTCTACCGACCATGTGAGTGAAGGAATCAAAGTCATTGGATGAAACACTTAACTCCAAGTTTATTTGGAGACTCTGTGACTAGTGGTTATCTTCACCTTTTAACATTATCTGCAAGTCACTGAATGTTATTTTTCTTTACGAGACCCCACGACTAACCTTGGTCACTCAATTGCTAATTACAAATGTTAGTTGACAATTCTTTTAGAGACTACGTGACAAACATTTACTTTTAGTTTTAATTCAAAGACTACGTGACAAATAGTTATCTCCAAGTTGCAAGCACTTTTACCCTTAAACACTTTTAATTAGAGACTTCGCGACCACCGTTGATCTTTTCACCTTTTGCATTTGACGGCTCTGCTAAGTCGTTGAGTAATCCTTAATACCTTGAAATTATTTAGAGACTACACGACAATAAAACACTTTATACTCTTAGTCTCTTAATCGCAAGATGACCTCATTCTTTTGGGAGACCACATGACTAACCCTCATCTTGTGCATTGTGAACACATTTCCACTTTTAACCGTTTGTCTTTGATTCAGTGAATAAACACTGACTTAGCATCTTAATCCAGCGGCCACCCAACTGTCCTACATTCCAAACTGCATCCGGTTTGTCGCAAAGTCTCGACATCTTTCACTTAACTGTCAAATTTCTTGGAGACTACATGAAAAATAGTTAACATATCACTCAATCACAAGCCAATTCAGAGACTACGTGACTGAAGCAATCGCTAAGTCTCATAAACATTTACCGACTGCTGCCCTTTTCAGGTGACACCATGACTTAACAATTTGCCCTGTTGCTGATTACTGATGTGTTTCTTTATTGGGAGACTTCACGATTGAAGGGCTCTGCCAAGTCTATTAAAACATAAAGAATATTCTTTTTCCTTAAGAGACATCCCTACAGTAGTTAATCGCCAAGTCTCAAAATAAAAAGGAATATGTTGTTAGGATCAAGTGACTAGGCGACTAAGATAAAAGACACGTGACTTAAGTTGTTCAAAAAGGTAACACGAAAATAGAAACCCGATGAAAATTTTTAGGTTTTTTTTATCCTTTTGTCTTAGAATAGGAATACAACCAACAAGACATACAACCAACAAGACATTTGTCGGTTAACAAAACAAAAAGATTGGTAGTTTGATGAATCTCAATTGTTGTATTTCATATTGTATTAGAAATAGTATAGTGTGATAATATAGTATGTTGCCATCATTGCCAAAGGGAGAGATTGATGACATGTAATTGATTGAATGTTTGATAATGCTAATTTGAAATATAATGCAATTCATTAAATCAGTTAATAGACTATATTGGCATTGATGTCAACTTGATATAATCTGTACGATCATGTACATAATGCCAAAGAATTTAGAGAACCAAAGGAACAAAATTTATGCTTTTAGAAATGCATAAAAGTCAAGTATTCACTAAGTGACAAACAACACCCATAGAGGGCACAACGTCAGACAGAGAAAATAAGAATAGTCACAGTGATACCCGATGATCATAAGTATAGTGTTTTTCAATGAAAAAAAATACCAGAATGCCCAATGAGAAAATTCAAAAGGTTGCCCAACGAGCTAAAGACTCAAAGTGCCAGACGACCAAAGATACAGAGTTTCCCAATGAGTAATGTTTCAATGATGTCCGATGAATGGATATCATGAAGCTAACTAGAGTCTCACTGAAATATTAGTCAGTTGTCACTGATGACTAACTACAGTGGTGATCGACAGAACAAAGAGTTCAGAAAATGACAAAATATCTAGCTGGCAGAGCTAAATATAGACTTAACTAGTTTTCTACTTTATTTTATTCAACCAGAGATAAGTGATTTATTTAAAGATTATTTTTATAGTTGGAAAGAAGATATCTACGCTCGAAAAATTAGGAGTTATGATTTAAACCTAATTGGCTAGATTGTTTATCACACCAAGAATCAAGAACCAAGAAACAATGAATACTATGTCTATATAAGAGACAAGCTTAATTCATTTAAGAATGGGATTAAGGGGAGTGAATAGAAAGAGGATTCTAAAGAAATATTGATGAAGAAAAACTTCATGTAGTACTAGTCAAACAAGCTAAAGGAGAGATAAGGAATTCTGCAAACACTGATGAAGTGAGCACAACATCATAAAGCAGAAAGTGTGGAGCACAAGGATTGAATTGATACATTGGTCAGAGAGGTAATGTACTTAAATAGATATGAAAATATGCAATTCAAGTTGCAATATGAATAGGTCATAGTGTTTTAGTTTAACCATTGAAGCATCAAGTCTCTTAACCGAGCAGTACTTTACAATATTCTATATATTGAGGTACATCTCAAGGAGTGCCAAAAAGGTTGATTCATGAAAGTAGCATTGGAATTGCCTAATACCTATTGATATTCTTAGAAGGAGGCTAATTCAAGGATGGTAGCAATAGATGCCCGATACTAAGTGACAACCTCTATGTATAAAATCCTCTAACAAGGTCGCACTTAACAGTGTGTTTGTAACCTTTAGCAAGGTTGGCTCCTAACAGGGCTCACTTCAGAAGAGTGAAAATTTGGGGTACCGGTCCCAGTTTTTATTCTCTTAACAGGGTTTCCATGTTATAATTAATGTGTTATGTGTGTATGATTGACAGAGAAAACCAATAGATAGTTAATCATTATTAGTATTTCATGGCATCCATCTTGTAGGGACATAATAATATGATATTTATTGATTGGTGGTTAAGTTTGAATGATAAATTTTTTGAGGCCACTTATTCACCCCCCACCTCTTAGTTATTACTAACACTTAGCTCCTCCTTTCGGCATGTGGTTCATAGGCCCACATAATAAATATGGAAAAATTCAAGAGATCTACTTGCCCTCCATGTAGATTTATCAAACCTATCTCTATGTTGTTTACCAACCATGCATCCTATATAGACACTTGTATTTACACTTGTCTAAGGAATTCCATCAACTATGTTCATATTTGATTGCATAGGAAAGCTTTGATAGTTTAAGTGACCAAAACTTTGATGCCAAAGCTCACTTGTGGAGAATCCTATCGTAATATAAGCTATTTTGTCAAGAGATGGCAAAAATTTGTAAATACCGTCACTCTCAACTCCCATTGCTACTACTTTGTAATCATTATTAATATTATTGATTAAACACTTATGTGAATAGAATTCAAGCTTATAACCATGTTGAGTTATTTGACTCACTAAGAGAAGATTTCTAGTTAATTTAGGTACAAGAGTCACTTCTGTAACTTTCAAATTTTTACCATCATGTTCTTTCATTGAAATTGAACCTAATCCTTTGATTGCATGTGAACTATCATCTCCAAGAAATATCCTTGCACCCTTTGTTTCTTCTAAAGAATAAAAGATGTTTTTATTTTAATTCATATGTTGGCTAGCTCCTGAATAAATATACCATGTGTCACTTGAATTTCTTTGAGCAACTAAAAAATCTATCATAATATTATGATTAACCTCTTCTTGTGCAAAATTTGATTGCCTTCTTTGATTAAATATTCTTTGTGATTTCTTATGACATTGATCACTTTTCTGCCCTTCTTCTCCATAATTATAAAATTAGATATTATTTTTGTAATTTCTCCACTCATTTTATTGTTTTTGAAAATTATGTCTCTGCTGAGTTTCCCTTGGTTGATTCTAGTACCTTTGATTATGTTTCTGTTGATTTTCTTGATTTTATTTCTATTGATATGATTTACTTTGATTGTAATTCTTATATTTTTCTCTAGCTATAAATGCTTGAGAACTCCTGCTTGACTCACCAGTTAATTTCTTAAGTCTATCTTCTTCATTTAGAAAAGTTCCATAAACTTCTTCTAATTTTATATTATTAAATTTTCCAGTTAGTTCCAAAGTATGAATCGAATTATGGTACTCATCTGGAAGACTTTCAATCAAAAAATTTATAATTTCAGAGTCTTGATACTCAGCCTTCATCATTGCAAGTTGATTTCTTATGTTTTTCAATTTTGCAATATGATCATTCATACTATCTCCTACCTTCATTTTCAAATGAGTTAATTGTCTTTTAATATCCATCACTTTTAATTTTCTAGTTCTTTCATACATTGTCTTCAAATTTTCCCATATATTCCTTGTTGACTTTAGATTTTGAACATGAGGCCTTATTCCTAGACTAATTTTCCATAAGATAGTTTCCCATGCATTCAGATCCATTTTATTCCATGTTTCATGTTTTTTTTGGTCTGCGGGTTTAACGTCTGTTGCTACCTCCCATAAGCCTTTCATTTGTAAAATTAATTCCATCTCACATTTCAAGCTAGCATAGTTAGAACCATCTAATTTTTCACTAACCACAATATTAGAGTTCTCAGAAATAACCATGTCAAGAAGAATCACAAACACAGGGGCTAAAATAAAGCCCCTACCAACACACTAAAATTTTTATATTATTGTACCTTAATGTTGACCTTCTTATGAGCCAAAGAAATAAGGACTTTGAAATTAAATTTGTGAATCACAAATTTAAGAGAGTTTCATCAGACTCTTCACAAATTACAATCTAGCCATTTTACGCTTTCACCTTCTCCAACACTTTGCACCATGGAAAGATACACATATATTCTAATTACACTTTGAAGAACTCCAACCCTTCAATAACTTTGAATACATTATATGACTAAAAAACTGAAAGACACATAAAGTTTGTAGCTGAAGATAAAAGCTACTACAATCCAAGCCCCCAAAATGTAGAAAATCATAAATTATAGCAAGGAAATTTTTTTTAATAAAAATGTGCATCCTATATGAGAATTTCAGCCACGACACTAATTAAACAACCACGTGGCTCCAATAGCTGCAAAAGAACCCCAAACTCCAACGGGTGGAGGGTGACCACATTGTCAAACCCAAGCACCAACGCAACTACAATTAGTTTTTGGACTTACACAAGAAGCCACTTCAAAAGGAAATATTAGTTCATCTGATTAGTGGGCTCTTTTCTTATGCCAATTGATAGACAATGTAATCAAGAAGAAAATGCAATCCTATTGAAAGCTTCAACAACTTACAAAACAATTTCTCTATTCAAAAGATAAACATCAAAACACCAACAGTAGGGAAGAAACAAAATGGCTTAGTTTGAACACTGATATGCCAAAGCTACCCGAGTACCACCAAAATGCACAACCAAAAGGCAACACCAAAATGGACAACCAAAAGGCAATGCCAAAATTGAATAAAATATAGCACTGTAAAAATGTTAAAAAAATACATCATCATCATCATAATGCCAATCAACATAGCACCACCAAAGTTGCCCAAAATCACCACCTCCAAAAACCCAGAAGTGTCACCTACGATAAATCAAAATGTCCAAGCCATAGAACACTCTAAAAATGTGCAACCATATAAACACCACCAAACTGCCTAACTACAACAGAGAACTAGACAATAACTAAAAAAATTTCCTTTCCATAAACCCCACTTCAAACAATCATGCCCAGCTGCTACAAACAATCATTCACAGTTAATAGAATACAAAAAGCTAAAAGATTGCAAGCTGCCACACTCCAATCTTACACATGGGCTCTGATACCATGAAAAAAAAAATACAAATAACAAGGAAGCAAGCAGAAGAGAACACTCAAATATGAGCTCTAATGAATACAGTCTCAGGATTCTATTTATAAGTAAAACTAGTTCCTAAGTAAAACTACATTGAAATGTGTGCCAATTACAACCTGCCTTAGCTGAATATTTATGGCTAAGAACATGGATTCTGCAACTGCATTGAAGAAGGCATTGGATGCCTACATTAAGCATACTTATAATTTATTTATTCTGAAAAAAACTACACACGCCCACCTTGGGAGTATTGGATGGCCAGAGATCTACTCAGGAGCCAAGTACCCACACGTTCCTCTTGTGGTCATTAGAACGCGGTTTAAATATGTTCCTACCAGCTACACTAGCCCAAAATCTCCCACCTTTGGACTAAATTTTCCATCGAGGAGAATGTTTTTAGGCTTAATATTGCAGTGAATGATGTGATCCCTATATTCCTCATGTACATAAACTAATCCTCATGAAGTGCCCAGTGCGATCTCAAACTGGGTCTTCCAATCCAACACTTTCTCTACATCTCTTTGCTTAGAGAAGAGGAAGGAATTAAGGGATTCATTAGAAATGTAGGCATACACTAGTAACCTTTGTGAATGCTCTACGCAGAATCTCCATAGCCTGACCAAATTCACACGGTATATTTTGCCAGTGGTCTTTATTTCAGCACAAAATTTCTTTACTGCTTGCATCAAACCTTATAATCTTTTAACTGGAATAAGTGTGCGTTGGAATTATATTGGAATGATGTACTGAGAGGGGAAGGGTGAATCTCTAAAAAAATTTCTTGGTTAGCCCATTAACCCTTAATCATTAGTTTGTAAATTATCTTATCTAACTGTTCATCTTTCTTTATCTATATGCAATCATATCATAAGTTCTTTAACATGTAACCATAAAAGAAACATTCATGAAAATAGATAACACATAACACAAGATATGATATCATAGAAAACTCCTGTTAGGAAGTAAAAACTATGGTGGAGATTATTACCCACAAGACTTCACTATCTGCAAATAAGAAGGGGTCGGTTAAGGATTACGATTGGTCACTTCTGATGACCTACCTTGTTAGGAGTATTACAGTAGAGACCTATTAAGATCTACTTCATTTGAATCTTTAGCAACACTATTAAGTGTGCACTCTGTTAAGAGATTTTTAAAGAACGGTTAAGTCCACCTTCTACAAAGGATTTTAGATGTGATGCACTTGTTAGAATGCACCTACATAAGTCTTTGATCTGATGATGTATGCAATCTCTGATTGTTGATAACAGATCCTATAAAGCTTCATATATATAAGTAATCATCCTTCCATGATTGAATAATACCTTTATCTGCTTGTCGGTAGCCTCTGTGTGTTCTTGACAAATGATGTGATCTATTTTTGAACTTTTACATGAATTATGTCTTCTTCTCCTTAAATGCTCTTCGTGGCTATCAACAACAATGAATTATTATTTCACAATTGATTTGAACATCTATTTATACTAGATTTTGGCTCAATTCTTGATTCACACTTCACAAGTTAACTTTAGATCCAAGGTTGACAACTTGACCTTGATCTTTTGTTAGATATGTTTTTGATCCATTAGGATGCTTTTAAACATTTACATAAAGTTTTCTTGACCCTTAAGTTATGATTTAAAACAAATTAAAACTCTATAAATATAATTACATTGCTTTATCTGACGTGTAAAACTCAGATCCACTATTTGTGGGTTTCCTAACTGACTGTCGGTTCTGAAGGTCAGTTTTCTTTTTCATCGGTGTTCCTTTCTTGAACTAGTTTTTCGGGTATGTTTTTCATGTTCCCATCAATT
Organism: Thuja plicata; assembly: GCA_018584345.1. NCBI lineage: Eukaryota > Viridiplantae > Streptophyta > Pinopsida > Cupressales > Cupressaceae > Thuja > Thuja plicata. The sequence continues at coordinate 415,300 of MU224198.1, forward strand.
TTGTTCTCAAAATAGTGTTGTCGGTGATGTTCTCAATGTTATGTTATTGACCCATCAGTGATGTCATGTTCACTTCATCGGTGCAACACTTGTCAGTGTTCGTTGGTCAATTCCATACTTAGCATTTTTCATGACCTCTGTGTTCTATTGGGTATGCTCACTGATTGTTGGTAATGCTTGTACTTATGATCTTTGTCAATGTTTTTCACTAAGTGTACTAATGGAAAAATTAATGTCAACAATCTCCCCCTTTGACATTAGTATCAAAAACATTGATATGTGCAACATACTGAGTTTATTAGTATGTACACCTATGTATACTCCTTTCTTAGTCATTTAAATGACCCCACTATGTATATGCTAGTAAGTGTAAGTATATATACATATCCTTATGTAATTTTCTATTTGATATATATTTTTACATAACTTTATATATATATTTGTTCCTTTTGTACATACAATATACATTTCCTCCTTTTTTTTTATTCTAAGGGCAAAGGTACTTACAGCTTGCCAATAAGATTGGAATGTGAGGACTTGTTCTCCTCCATCATCTTTTCCCATTTTTATTTTAGCATTTATAGAGCCATTTGCTCTAGTGAAATCCATACATGTATATCATAAATGTTGTCTACTACAAATATCTCGGCGGTCACAATAAGATTTCTTGCATCAGAAATATGTTGTTGTAGTATAGTAAGATTAGGTAGAATGTGCGCCTATAATTTGATAATCTCACCTCTTAGTTGTGTTTCAGCATCCCATATTTCTTGCCTTAGCCTGTTAGCCTCTATGACCTTGTCATGATGCACCTTTATACTGTCTACATGTGAGGTTATGCTTTGTGCACTGGTTGTGACATTTGAATCTATCTCTGCTAGCTTGTTAGTATTTTCTTTTGTATAATTTTCAAGCGTGCACATCTTTTGAACTAAGGTGATTGCTTCAGCAATCATTGGCTCTAATTGATCAGTTAGTTTAGAGAGCTTTACCTTGTTCAATGCCACTTCTTGGCTGATTTTATCAATTAATTTGTATTGATACTTCTTTTCTGCTTGTTCTTCTATAGCTTGGTCTGCATCTATATTTTTCTCTGAGATTGTGTTGGTAAGAACATCAATTTGTTCCTTAACTGCGTTGTTTGCTTCAAGTTTTAGCTTAGGAACAAGTTGTTGGATAATATCTCTTGCCTTGTCAAGTGCCATTTTTTCTCTATGTTCTTGTATCATTTTCTTTTGAATGGATTTTCTTTGACATAGCACTCCAAATTCTTGAAGTTTATCATTGTCCAAAGTGGTAATATCCTAGTTTGGAACTTCTATCACTTCATCTAGTGTAACAGCCAAGATGTCTTTCTTTACTATTTTCTTCTTCTTCTTTGGCTATGTGGTAGTTTGATGTACTATCATCTATAGAGCATGAGAGTGGGTTGATTTTGTAGGTGAGGGTCGAGAAGATGAGGTTTTATTTTGAATTTGTTCTGAGGTCACCTGCAGGTTTGTTGAAGATGTCTCCTCATTTACCTTGGGTGTATCAACAGATGTATGTTCTTTAATTTTTTTTCCTTCATCTTTTTTGACATCTTCAATTTTATCCATTTCTTCACCCTTTCTCAGTGTGTCCTTTATTTTATTATCAGGTTCTTTGTCTTGTTCTTTTGACCCTTCTTGCTAATTATCAGTTGCATCCTTTATTTATGTATTTGTTGCCTTTTGAGGGTTGGATACAACTGTGTTTTCATTTGTATCCATCTCCTTCAGTACATTATCATCTTTCTCAGATGATTTGTCCTGACATGACTGAATATCAATAGCATCTGTTAAAATAGTCATGTTTGTAGGTGTATTGACTATTGCAGTATCAATAGTTGTATCCTGTTCGTCATTATTGCCCTTTGCAGCATTTATGTCTTCATCTTTTTGAATTTCTTCTGCAGGGTCTTGTCCTGTGGTGTCATTGACAATTTTGTCTAGCCAAGATTCATCATTTATATCATCAGTTAAGTTACCTTTTATAGACAATTCTTCTTTGGTAAATTCTCCATCGTCTAAACTGATGTGTATTTGACTTTCTGGTATTTGATCATCTTCACCATCTTTTGGCCAATCTTCATCTATAATATCAATCTATTTTTGGCTTGTTATTTTTACTTCTTCACAGTCTAACTCATCTATTGAGTTATCTCTCTGATTGATGATTTCTTTCTCATAACTTCTCTTCTCATTAGGATTGAGTAGCTTACTCCATGTATCATGGGTTTCTTATTCTAGCTTTATAAGCTTCTCTTCAAGAATTTTATAAGCTCTCATCTTGGGCGAGAAACTTCTCTCATGTTTCTCCATGATTTCATTAATTTCTTCTATTTTTGATTCAGGAGGCATATGAGAAACCAGTACTTGTTCTCTTATCCTTTTCTCCTCATGAAGTGAAAAAGTGAATCTAGAAGATATTCTATTTAATAGTTCTTGTGGTACATCACATGTAGTGAATTGCAGTGGGATATAATAGTGTTTGCACATCTTAGCATTAAGTGTATCTTCGATCTTATTATATTGTTTAGAATCCCATCTTAACCATTTCTTAATCTTAGGATGTCCAATAGATGCAGCCTCAGAAATATACTTACATATTTCATCAATGTCTTCATTGGTTGATATATCCTTTGTTGTTTCCTCTGCTTTTGTAGCATCAGGTTCATCGATAGCTAAGTCTTCTAAATCCTCATATGTTTGAACAAATTTCCTCATTTTGGCACGTGCCCTATCTGGTTGTCTTGACATTGTTGTGTCAAGTTTCCTTTTATAGACCTTTCCTTTTACCATTTGAGAAGGAATTGCATCCTGTGATGTTTGACTCCTTGTTCAAGTGACTTCTTAGGTGGAGGAGGAAGTGGTGAATCAGAATCTTCTTCCTCTGATTCATTTTTCTCTATTTTATCACTGATGGGAAACAGGTCCTCGGTATTTTCCTCCTTACCCTCTTGTTCCTCTTCACCTTTTGTTTCTTCTTCTTCGTCTGAAGATATATTCAAGTTCTTTTTCAAATTCTTCACCATTCTTTTTGACTTTTTTACAGCCTTTTTGACAACAAGATTTTTTTTAATCTTCTGTTTGGCCTCTTCATAGGTACCAAATCTTAGTAGCTTGTTGTCTACTTGTTCATTTAATAGTGCCTCAATGCACTCATTGGCTAATCCTGTTTTGATTTCATAGTCCAATTTTGAAAGCCATGATTTCCTTGGTACTATTGCTTATATGTATGTGAAATTAGTATCTACCATGAAACATATGTCTTCTCGGTGTTCCTCTATTAGACTTTTAGGAATTCTAGTTCTTGCTTGTAGGATTTCCTTTATGGTTTTGAAATACTCATGCATAACATTATCAAAATTAGTTCATAGTGATTCTATGAATTCACCTATCTAAATTGTTATAGGTTTTCTTGTGTCCCATACAAATTTTCCTATGGAAGGAAAGTATTCTTCAAAATAAAATAATATGCACATTATGAGGGAACCAAACTTACAAGTGTTTGTCCTTGAAGACCTTATTGTGCACATGTTCTCCTCCAGTTGATGTAACAGGATCTCTGCAAGATCCATCTTCTTCCCCTATTTGATAATGTTTTATGTTGTGCTCATAGCGGTACTAGATATGATATTCATTCAACTTTCTTGGAATATCTTATATCCAACAACACATGCTCCAAAATTTAGCTCTATGTCGGTAATGGTGTTGAGCTTTAGTGCTCTTTTATCTGACTTAGCACCAATCAATTTTTCCACTTCTGGCAGAGATGGGTGCTTGTGAGCCTATGGCTTATTGGTTGTAGGATAACCTATGATGGCATGAATAACATCCTTTGTTATTTCCTTTGGCTTATTTAGCCATAGAGTCTTGTTATGAACTCTGATAAGAATAATATTTATCCATTATATTTTCAAATCCTTGAGAAATTGCATTGCATTTGAGATTCCCTTTACTTCCAAGTGTTTGTGCTCATCTTTGAGTTTTCCAGCATCATCACATAATTCCCTATAGGCATTGTCTAGGTCTAGATCTCCTATTTCTGAGATCTTACAGTGAATATAGGACCTTACGTCCTCTACCAGTAAAACCATAGGTGAGATTCAGGAGAATGCTCTGGAATCTTCAGGTTGTGAAGCTATTTCAGGATGTAACTTGTATTTAGGTTCAGTACATGTGCCTCTGTTGACAAGCTTGAAGGATTTTTTCTTATCAACCTTGATTTTCTCAACTCTTGAAGTTGATGCTATTTCATTTTTTAGAAAATTTAGGGCTTTTCATATAAATAAAATAGTGCGTTCGGTGAGTGTTATTACTTATAGATTTTCTTTGATTTTCCTATGAGTGTGAATGATTCATGTTACAATGATTTCTGCTAGGTCACTTTCCAAATTGTTCTTAAATCGCTCGGGTCTGCTCTGCTCTTCTCAAAAATTGTGGGTGCAAAAATGAGTTCACCCATTCGGCTTTTATACTTTTTGATCCCTAAGTTGTCATTAATTCTTACCAACTCGTCAGTTTACGAAGACTAATTTTGTCGGTAGAGACATTCATAACAGCTTTGGTGTCTCTACAAAGCGTTAGGGTTCCTAGCGGTTTTGGATACTTCACCGATGATTGTCAGTGAGGTTGCGAAAGCTTTTGTTGATTAAGCATTCACCGATATTTGTCGGTTTACACTTTTCTTATGTAATGACCGATACATTCCGATAAGTAGTGCTAAATTTTCTGTGTGTGTTCACCGATGCAAATTGTGCCCAATAACCGATGGTTTCTTTTCAATAGTCTTAGCAAATAATAATGTATTGCATCTTTATTTATGCTAATATTACAATATGAACTATATGTAATGGAACCAATGTACAATGTAACTTTTCATAATGTAGTTCCATACTTACTTGTGCAATCTAGTTAGATGTAGTGATGTCACCAGATCCATTGGATGAGGTGTCACCATTTGCATTGCTTGTTCCAGCACCTTCAGTGTTTGTGGCTTTTACCCACATCTTGTTTCTCATTCTTTTGATGTCATTAATGGTGTTTCCATTGGGATGTGTACTTGTGTCTGTCAGTTGTTATTTGCAATCTTTTATTATGTGTCCAACCTTATGACAATGTAAGCATGCCATACCTAGATTGGTCCAACCTCTTAACCTTCTGGTCCACTTTCTCATACAGTTGGTAGCAATATGATCATACCTTCCACATGTTGTGCAGTTTACCCATGTGTTATAGTCCCAAACATATGAGTTACTTAATCTTCTTGGTTTGTAAATTTTATCAGTTTCCTTTGGTGTCCATGCCTTGTTGTTCTTTTTCCATCATTCCTTATGTGTATGCCCATTCATTTTGCATGTAGGACAATATTTTCCATATAGGTTTTTCTCTTTGGATTTGTCACTTTGGATCTGCACTCATGTGCCTTGTGTCCTTTCTTTTGACAATTATAACAATTACCAATAAAAGTAGATTGTGCTTGAGAAATACCTTTCATTTTGCTTCTATAGGTGTTTGAGGTGTGGCCTGGTTTTCCATAGTGATTGCATGACAAATTCTTGGATCTTGGGTTTGTGAAAGCATTCCTTTGATCTGGTTGATTAGAAGATTCAGCATTCTTGTTGTACCCTAATCCTATGTAGTTATTGACTCTCCTCTGCCCATGAAGAAAATCATCCATCCTTTTGTTGCTATCTTTTGCCTTTTTAATTAATTCATTGTGTTGATTTTGGACTTTGATTTCATTCTTCAATTTTTTGTTCTCTTCTCTTAGCTCACCAATGATATGTATTCTTTCAATGAGTTCTGTATTTAATTTGTTTGCTTCTTGACTCATAAGAATAATCTGGTTAGTAACCTCATGGTGATGCTCAGTAAGTCTTAGAATCTCTGATTCTTTCTCTTATAGTTTCTCTATAATTTTCCTCCTATCATCAATGGCTAGAGTTCTTTCATTTTTAGCTTTTCTTGCATCATTCATGACATCAATCATTTTCACCATTTGAGTCTCCTGAATGATTTGCAGCATCTTGATTTTATCTGTCAGATGTAGATTGACCTCTTGTAGACTTGTAATTTCTTCAACTGATGCATCTGAAGGATTTCTCATTGATGATTCTGTTGTTTCAAATTAATCTTGTATTTTCAATTTTTTGTAGTCTTTCTCATTTAGCCTTGTTGCCATAATCTTTCTTTCATTAAGAAATTATCTCAGTTTTATTCTTGCCTCTTTATACTGCTCATAGTTTATTTGCATCTGTAACAGCTCATTCTCAATAGTCATGTCCAGTCTAAACTTGTCCATTACTCTGATCTTTTCTCTCAAGTATTTAAGATTTTCAAGAGAGATACTTAGCTCTGATACCAATTGTTGGAATTATATTGGAATGATGTACTGAGAGGGGAGGGGTGAATCAGTACCTCTAAAAAAATTTCTTGGTTATCCCATTAACCCTTAATCATTAGTTTGTAAATTATATTATCTAACTATTCATCTTTCTTTATGTATATGAAATCATATCATAAGTTCTTTAATATTTAACCATAAAAGAAACATTCATGAAAATAGATAACACATAACACAAGATATGATATCACAGAAAACTCTTGTTAGGAAGTAAAAATTGCGATGGGGAATGTTACCCACAAGACTTCACTATCTAAATATAAGAAGGGGCCAGTTAAGGCTTACAATTGGTCACTTCTGATGACCTACCCTGTTAGGAGTATTACAGTAGAGACCTATTAAGATCTACTTTGTTTGAAGCTTTAGCAACACTATTAAGTGTGCACTCTGTTAAGAGATTTGTAAAGAACGGTTAAGTCCACCTTCTGCAAAAGGATTTTAGATGTGATGCACTTGTTAGAATGAAACTACATAAGTCTTTGATCTGATGATGTATGCAATCTCTAATTATTGATAATAGATCCTATAAAGCTTCATATATATAAGTAATCATCCTTCCATCATTGAATAATACCTTTATCTGCTCGTTGGTAGCCTCTATGAGTTCTTGACAAGTGATGTGATGTTTTTCTGAACTTTTGCATGAATTTTATCTTCTTCTCCTTAGATGCTCTTTGTGGCTATCAACAACAATGAATTATTATTTCATAATTGATTTGAACATATATTTATACTAGATTTTGGCTCAATTCTTGATTCACGCTTTGCAAGTTAACTCTAGATCCAAGGTTTACAACTTGACTTTGATCTTTTGTTAGATATGTTTTTGATCAATTAGGATGCTTTTAAACATTTACATAAATCTTGCTTGACCCTTAAGTTATGATTTAAAACAAATTAAAACTCTATAAATAGAATTACATTGCTTTATCTAACATGTAAAACTCAGATCCACTATTTGCAAGTTTCCTAACTGACTGTCGGTTATGACGGTTGATTTTCTTTGTCGTCGGTGTTCCTTTCTTGGACTGGTCGTCGGGTATGCCTTTTCTTTTCCTATCAATTTTTTTCTCAAAACTGTGTCGTAGGTGATGTTCTCAATGTTATGTTATTGACCCGTCGGTGATGTCCTGTTCACTTCATCGGTGCAACACTTGTTAGTGTTCGTCGGTCAATTCCATACTTAGCATTTTTCATGACCTCTGTGTTCTTTCGAGTATGCTCACTGATTGTCAATAATTCTTGTACTTATGATCTTTGTTGATGTTTTTCACTAAGTTTACTAATGTAAAAATTAATGTCATCAGTGTGCTATCATTTAGAGTTCCTTTCAACACAGAGCCAAAAGCTTTGCTACCCATCTTATGCTTGAAATCCTCCTTTGCAATTTTCAACTCTGTGTAAGTGAACTTTCTGAGCGACATTAGCAATTCTTCAATTTTTTTCTTCCTCAATCTTTGACTTTTCCACAAATAAAATGCGGCTGAGAGAAGAGCCAGAAAAGAAAGAAGGGATGTGATGATAGAAATTAAAATAGTAAGTACATGGGATTTTTATTGTTTCTCTGATGTCACTTGCGGCAACTCAGAAGCAGCCAGCCTAATGAAGATAGATTGACCGTGTAACAAAATGAACATTTTTAATAAATCTCCAAACCATAATCTATAGAAAGGAACATCATAAATAAAAAAAATAAAATGTTGTGGATGAGAAGTTGTTGAGACAAGCATTTTGCAGCCTTGTTGTCTTGGCTCGTTGTTGTATAACACAACTTCCTTTCCAGACAAGTATTGGTTCTTGGCTTCCAGGGATCCTTTGATTGTGTCATCTGTCATAGAGAAATGCATGGAACTTCACCGAGCACACCCATTTGGCCACCAAAATTGAGAGCCTTGTTTGGGTGTGAATCCCTAGTTACAACTACACACATCATTGGCATTGCAGATTCCATAGGCCTCACAAATTTCATATTCATAGCATTGACCTTGGTATGTCGACCACCTCAGACTCCATCTACCATCATACATCAAGAAGTATAGTTCAAATTCATCATTCTCATTTAACAGGAACTACCCCATGATGGTATGATCTATTAGTTTTAAACTAAAATTACTGTACATTCTTGAAGGAGAAAGCGTCACATATGACGCTTGAACTTTCTGCTGACCTTCCAATTCTGGGATGTAAGAACCCAATAATACTAACCCTATTTTATTTTAATTTCATTTTCAGCCTTATTATAATATCGATGCTTGTAAATATTAATAATTACTTCATTTTTTTATTAGAATTATAGTAAAGTTAAGAAGATGGTAAACTTATTAATTTAAATTCAATTTATATTATTCTTTGGTAAAGGTGGATCGAGGAGTGCATTTTGGGGACTAGCACACATGACCCCTGTAATAGAGGTGGGGATTTCAATAATCTCCATAACTCATTTCTCAATCACAGTGATAATGGGAGGGGATAAACGAAAGAAAAAGGGGGGGAATGGGGATAATGTTCACCTTGTTTTTACTCATAAATTTCTTTTTTGACAGAGGCTACAAAAACCTAAATTAGATGCCCTGTATGTAACTATAGGAAATATCCAATAGTTTTCAAATGGGTTTAGTATACTGGAATGTAAATTAATGGGGCATATTAGGTTGACTACTTCACTTGCCTTTATTTCTGAATGCAAATTGGTTAAGGTCAAGAAGCACTAGTGAGAAACTGTGAGAAAAGAATTGTTTTAATAGCATGAAATGCAAATTTTACACGAGGTATTCAATATCTCACAAATTGTGATGATTAAGAATGGAACATCATTCTGGTCTCAAATTTTATGATGTAATCTTTGCTAAAATCATTCTGAATAATTCAGACTAAATCAAATTGACAAAGTACTCTATATAAAAAGACATAAACTTTATATATATATATATATATATATTGTTGGAAAGATTGCTACAATGTAGACAATTGTTATTTTGTCATTGATGTCAAACCTTAACTGGTGAGACTATGGTTGTATGTTTGAGTACCTTATCTATTGATTGATGAAGATTTGAAAGAACGGGATAACAAGAAAACCAAGGAAATGGTTGATTTATGAGTATACACCAGGGTACTTGATCATTTGGCAGTTTGGCAAAGTGATACATTGTCTATCTATCACTGACAGTTCACTGGAAGGTCGATGCCGAGCAAAGAAAAGTTGATGCCGAGCAAAGAGAAAGGTGATGCTGAGCAATGCAAAGATGATGCTCAGTGCCAGTGAAATGTTGAGGGAGACAGAGAAAGCCGAGCAACAATATTTTGTTATTTGAAGAGATTTGAGATCTATGGCCGCATAGTTGATTTTATTGGGATATGCATTGTTAATTAACATTGGTCCAGATTCATTTAATGCATGGGAAACTGTTATTAGCACATGTATTCAATGTTTAATTAATGACTGTATTGGAGAAGTAAATTAAATTTAATGATAGAAATATTCATTGGATCTGACCTAGCCTAAGATCTACGATCATGATTAAGTGGCAAAAGATTTATCTGACCTAGATGAAGAGGTATAATATAACCTACTATTGTTATTGGTATTGTATCGAAGGTAGGAGAAGATGAATGCAAAAGTATTGCATGGTTAATTGAATAATTGGTAAAGCCCTAGCAGAGAAGGCTGAGCAGAGAAGTAAAGTGATTACTTGATGGATTTCCAAGCAGATCTAAAGTTTGAGATGAAGATGGAGGCCACTCAGTGAATTAGCATTGGAGCTAAAATTGGATCTAGATTTGCAAAGTAATTTGTATGTGTGGGAAATAATCAAGACTAACCAAGTTACTGAGAGGGGAGGGGTGAATCAGTAACTCTTAAAACTTTAAGTCATTTCTGCACTTGTATATATTTAACCATTCATTCATCTAATCTATTGCAAGCATGAAAGTATAATCATTCATAACACATAAACACAAAGATTTGGTGACCCAGAAACCTTCCAAATAGAAAGTAAAACTGGGGTGGGGATGGTACCCACAAAACTTTGGTA
>MU224198.1:430340-443682 GCA_018584345.1 Thuja plicata
AAAGTTGGCCGGTTAAGGCTTACATTGATCACTTTTGATGATCTGCCCTGTTAGAAGCAATTAGGACTGCTAGGTCCACCTTGTTAGAGGATTTACAAACATACAATGAAGTATGCACTCTGTTAGGAGATTTATGAAAGACTTTTAAGTCTACCCTGTTAAAGGATTTACAAACTGATTCAACTGTTAGGATGAAACAGTAGATCTTGACTTACAACTTTATTTCTGATAAGATCCTTTGAATACTGATCACCTTCTGTGATAGATATGGCTATTCTGCTCCTTTACTGACCTTGTGAAAATGCTCTGCTCTGCTGCAGTTTTTCGCCTTGTTGCAGTCTCTACTTATTACTTTTATTTCACTTTCACACTTCAAATGGTATAATACATTACATATATATACCATTCCCATAATTAAAATTTACAAGGTCGGCCAAATACAAATAAATAAAATAAAATAAACTTATTCCTGAGTCGGCCTTTCATAAGTAAACAAAATATTACTGAGTCAGTAGAAGCTCGGGTTCCTCAAGCTGGCTGGTGATCTTCTGATACTCGGCATCCACTACAATACTCGGCATCGTCATGCTCTTGGTAAGAGTAGAAGCTTGGTCGATACTAGTCTCGAAGTGTAGCTTGGAACTCGGTAGCCGTTGGTGACTCGGTAGATATAATGTCACTCGGTAACCGCTGGTGACTCGGTAGTAACTGACTTCTCAGTTGGCTCGGTAGTTACGATGAAGCTCGGTGACTACCGTCTGCTCAGTACATGTTTCTCTTCTCGGTAAACACTGCTGAACCATTCATATGCTCGGTGACTACTGTTCTGCTCGGTTTGAACTATTTAACCACTGAGCTTTACAAAGTGATTACTGAATGCTCGGTATAAGCTGTGGACTAAGTGATGAGATCGGTAAGCATTCAGAATCGAATAAGTGTTTTCACTGATGACAATTATAACATAATTCCAATAGTATGTATCAGATCACACCTGTTGATTACTTTCTAACCGTTGTATCAGTGCAAATCCTTTAACCAGGTTGACCTAATAGTCATTGTATAAATCTTTTGAAAAAGGTGACATTCGGATTGGAATGTTCTAAGTCCTCTAACAAGGCCACTCCTGACAGGGTGATTAAATCCTTTAACCAGGTCACATTTGACAGTGTGTTTTGTAACCCTTAATAGGGTAGGCTCCTAACAGGGCTTCACTTCAGAAGAGTGAAATTTTGGTAGCATGTTACTGGTGGTTTTTCCCATATTGGGTTTCCATGTTAATTCATCGTGTCAAAATGTGTGAATGTTATTGTTGTGTTTTGTTGTTAAGTTTCTACAAGCTTATTTCATTAGTACAGTAAACTGCACACTTTAATTGTTTATTGCTGCCGAACAGATCTGAGTTGTTGAAGTTGGTTTAAAGTTTTATATGGGCACATTTAGACCTGAGGATAACTGATTCACCCCCTTCTCAGTTATTCTAAATTCATCCTAACAATTGGTATCAGAGAATTTTTTCTCTTGGAAAAGTTTGAAGGTACTTGGAGATAAAGATCAAGATGTATAAAAGGGATGGACCGAAGATTAACAAGGAAAACTTTCCTGCATAGAAAATTTTGATGAAACTTCACTTGGATAGTATTGGTGATTTTGCTAAATGACATATTGAAATAGAGTATGTGGCCCCTACTAGAGTTCTGAATGCTAAACAATTAAGAGAAAAACATGAACATAATCAAGCAATGCTAGAACTTGCATCATCTCTGAACTATCATGAATTTGAGGACATCAAGGATTGTACAAGTGAAAAGAAGATGTGGGATGCCCTTGCAACCATTTATGGAGGTGATATGAATGTACTAAGAGCCAAATATGAAAGCTTGAGAGGTAAGTTTGATGATTTAAAAATGCAAGAAGGAGAAAATATAGTGCAATATTATGATAGGATAAAGGAAGTTGTAAATGCTATTAGAGGAGCTAAGGGAATCATTGATGATGACACTATCATGAGAAAGGTACTGAGAACACTTCTTCCTATTTATGCTATTAGAGTATCTATAATTCAAGAACTGAGATGTACTCCTAATAACAATTTGACTCTGGAAAGTTTGGAAGGCAGACTTACTGCATTTGAGATTTCAAATTTTGACAACTATACACCACAAGTTGTTGAATCTGCATTCAAGTCACAGATGGTCATCAAAAAATCAAGGAAAGGAAATAAATGTGTGCACAGTGATAGTGACACCTCAGATGATGATCTAGAAGAGCTTGAGGCACTTATGGCAAGGAAACTAGCTAGAGGGAAAGGAAAATTCAAAGGTAAACTTCCTATTATTTTTTTTTCTTGTAACAAAGTTGGTCATATTGCTACTAGATGTCCTGAAAAGAATGAGAAAGATGAAAGAAGAGACAACAAGTACAAAGAAAGAAAGGATGAACAAGACTACCGAAAGTACAAGGATAACAAAGATAAAGGTAAGAAATCTTGTTATATAGCTAAAGAAGCTTCTGACAGTGAATCTGATGAAAATGATATAGAAGTTGTGTATGTTGCAATGAAAGATTCTGATGGTGATGAGAAAATTGCACTAATTTATTATATGAGTGAAAGTGATCATTGGATAATTGACAGTGGTTGTTCACATCACATGACTGGTGATAATGACAAATTTGAAACCTTAGATCAATGTAAAGGTGGATATGTTAAGTTTGGTAATGATACACCTTGTAGAGTTAAAGGGAAAGGATCAATTCAACTAACTAGAAAGATTAGATGTGATGATGTATACTAGGTTGATGATCTAAAGTATAATTTGTTGAGTGTTTCATAGCTGAACACTTCTAGTTATAGAGTTGAATTCCATAGTAGGAAAGTAAAGATCTATGATGCCAATGGAAAATTAGTTGGAGGTGGTGAGAAAACAAAAGATAATGTGTTCTATCTGGATTTAGCTGAAGAGACATCCTTGTCTGCATAATATAATGATGTTTAGTTATGGAATAAGAGGCTATGTCATGTTAAGTTTGATAACTTGGTAAGAATAAGTAAATTGAAAAAGGTTAGAGGGCTTCCTAAGTTAAAGAAACCTAAGAATGCAATGTGTAAGAAATGTCAGTTGGGAAAAATGACTAAATCTAGTTTTAAGAGAAAAACTCATACTTCTGAGAATATTTTGGAATTGGTTCATACTGACCTTTATGGATGTATTATTGAGAAAATTTATTGTGGAGACAAATATTTTATTCTATTTGTAGATGAATACTCTAGGATGATGACTGTATTGGATATTTGATTCTAAATAGTTGATTGATTGTATGTTTGTCATTGATGACAACATATAATACACAGCAGTACTTCTGTATGTACTTATCCATATGATGAAATGAAGAATCGCATGGATAGATACATGTTTTTGACATATTTATTATGCTATGTTCATACACACAGACCCAGATATGATGTTTCAGTAAAGATATGCAATTATGTTATTGACGGTTACAGTTCTAGAGGAATAACGGTTTAAGGCCAACGTATGTAACATGTTTATTGAGTTGCACCTATCTTAAGGATATGCGTGTGTATATTCATGATGAGTTATGAGTTTTTGATATTAATCTAAAGGTGCCAAATGTATTTCAAGAAGATTGAAAAGTTATGGTTAAATTGGTGAAGCCGACTTAGTGAAGCGACATGTCTATTCAGTTAGTACTTGTGTGGTTGTAATTATGCTTGCGCACTTAGTAGAGCTGACAAGGATGTTATGAAGAGTTTTCTAATAGGTCCCATGATCTCATACTTGGTGTATGTACTTATAGAAGGTCATTTGTGATAAGAAGAGTTGTGAAATCCAGAGATAAGAAAAGCAGAGCAGAGTGTGAAAGCAGCAGAGCTATATTTATCATATGTTGATAATATAGATATTGAAGTAGAAGCTTTTAGAACATAGAGAAGATTTTTGTAGTTCTTTAAAAGAGGTTAAAGCATTGGCACACAAAAGGAATTGATCAGACAAGCAGTGTCACAAATAGCAATGCACCTTGTTGATACAGTGTGTATCAAATAACTAGAAGGTTGTAGACTTCACCACTTGGATAGTGAGTTCTTGGATAGTGAGTCCACCACCCCTAACAAGGATATTGTAAAAGACTCCTAACAGGGTTAGACCCTTAACCAGGTCACTATACTACTGCACTGTAATGAACAACTCCTAACAGGGTTGAAAGATATTTTAACAGGGATTACTATAAACAATATAGTTCTTTGTGGATACTAATTCCCACCGGGGTTTTTACCATTTGGTTTGCCCGTAACCAAATTGATGTGTTGTGTGATGTGTTATCTGAATGTGCATTTAATTTATATCAGTCTGGATTAATAAGTACAAAAGATTTAAAGTTGTTGATAACTGATTCACCCCCCCTCTTAGTTATCCCTGAAGTATTCTAACAATTGGTATCAGAGCCAAGTGCCTTGGAGAAAAAGCCTAACAGCTTAAGGTAGATTAGATGACATACTTCAGAAAAGAGATTCCTAAGTTTGATGGAGAGAACTATCTAGATTGGAAGAACAAAATGATAACACATCTACAATGTGTTGGCTTTGAGATCTTTGAAATTGCTACACAAGAAGTTGATATTCCATCTTTAAAAGACCTTGCAAAGGATGATGCTACTAATAGACAAAAGGAAACATTTACCAATAATGCTATTGCCAAAGAAACCCTAATCAGCACCTTATCTGAGAGTGAATTTTCAAAAATCAAGAAGATTGACAAAGCATATACCATATGGAAGTATTTAGAAGACATGTTTGAAGGAGATGTTCAAGCAAAGAATGCATGCAGGAAGACATGGAAGAAGAAATACAATAGCCTTGAGATGTTTCCTGAAGATAACATTAGAGCTTACAATCAAAGGATAAATGAAGCAGTATCCGAAATCAGGAACAATGGTGGTGAAATATCAGAAGAAGATATAATGGATAAGTTGTTAACTACTTTGACATCAGACTATGAAAAAAAGATCAGTATTCTAGAAAAAACTATGCAATTCTCACAAGACTTCAAGAGAGATATTTTGATCAGAAAAATCTCTGCATTTGAGATATCAAGATTGAAGACTGAACCAAAGAATGAAACAGCCTTATAAGCTTCAATCCACAGTAAGAAATCCGCACACATCTCTAGTCATAATGAGAATAAAGAAATTGATGAAGAGCTAGAAGAGATAATTTCTATGATTGCTAAGAGAGAAAAGAAAGGAAAAGGAAAGTATGAAGGATAGCTCCCATTCAAGTGTTTTTCATGCAATAAGATTGGTCACTTTGCATCTAAGTGTCCCACAAGAGTTAAGAAGTTCAGATCTGATTACAAATGCAAATATAGGAAGGACTGTTACCATGCTGAAGAAGGTGTAACTGATGAAGATTCAGGAGAAGATGAAGTTGGATTCATTTCCCTTAAAGACATGGAAAGGTTGCTTGAAGAAATGGACATTATAGATAAAGAAGAAGATCATGAATTAGCCTTAATTTCCAAAGCAAATGTCAGAACTAATTGGATCATTGACAGTGGATGCTCACATCACATGACAGGTGACAAAGATAGATATGTTAATCTAGACAAATACAAAGGTGGTATGGTTGGATTTGGAGATAACACTCCTAAACCTATCATAGGCAGAGGATCCATCACCTTGGATGGAAAGAACAAGATAGATGATGTTCTATATGTTGATGGTTTGCATCATAATTTACTAAGTGTTGGACAGATACTTGATAAAGGCTATCATCTGGAGTTCAAAGACAATAAGTGCATTATTAGAAACAAGGATGGAGACATGATTACATCAGGCTATAAAACAAAAGGAAATGTTTTTCAGCTCAAGTCAGATGTAAGTTGTTTTGTTGCAAAAGTAGATGACAGTTGGGTATGGCACAAGAGACTATGTCATATCAATTTTGACAATATAATAAAGATCAGTAATGTAAGGGCAATTAGAGACCTACCAAAAATTGCAAGACTAGTTGACTCAATTTGTAGGGAATGTGTTATGGGTAAACATGTAAGGATTTCCTTCAGAAGCAAGCATACCTCAGCTTAAAACAAGTTGGACTTAGTGCATATAGATTTATGCGGTCCTACTCAAACAAGATCATACTATTGTGAAAGGTACTTTATTTTGTTTGTTGATGATTTTTCTAGGATGATGTGGGTTGCGTTCCTAAAGGAGAAGTCAGAAGCCTTTGAGAAGTTCAAAATATTCAAAGCTAAGGTTGAGAATGAATCTGGACTAAAACTGAAATGCTTAAGATTAGATAGAGGAGGAGAATTCACCTCTGACCAGTTTTATGACTATTGTGAAGAACATGGAATAAAAAGGCAATTGAGTGCCCCTAGAACACCTCAGAAAAATGGAATTGTAGAAAGGAGAAATGGGATTATAATTGATACAGCGCACACCGTGATGATTGAAGGAAAAGTGGCGCACAACTATTGGAGAGATGCAGTGAACACTGCAGTGTATAATATTAATAAAACCCAATTGAGACCAGGTGTGGACAAGACATGCTATGAAATTTGGTTTGGTAATGTACCCACAGTAAAATAATTTAGAATATTTGGCAACAAGTGCTACATCAAGAGAGATGACAGTATTGGCAAGTTTGATACTAGAAGTGATGAAGGTATTTTTCTTGGTTACTCTACAAAAAGCAAAGCTTACAAATGTTTCAATTTGAGATTAAAGAAGATAATGGAAAGCACGCATGTTGAGATTGATGAGAAGTTTATAATTCAAGAGAGGTACTTTGAATATGCACCTTTGATTGAAGATGAACCCAGACCTAACAGCAAAGATACTATGATTGAAGAAATGTTTGATTGCATTGATGTCTCATGCAATGAACCTGATTCATGCAATGAAGAACAACATATTATAGAGGAAGAAGTGACACCTAAGGGTCCTAATTTTACATCCAGATACCACTCTAAAAATGATATCATTGGAGATCAGAGCAGCAGTGTTTTGACCAGATCAAAAGCAAAGAATCTAACAGTGGATGAAGAGGTATGTTTACTTTCATAGATTGAACTGTTAAGTGTTGAAGATGCCTGTAATCATTCTGATTGGAAAAATGTAATGAAAGAAGAACTAGAACAGATAATCAAGAATGACACATGGGAATTGGTTCCTAGACCAAGTGATAAAAATGTGATTGGGACAAAGTGGATTTTCAGAAACAAAATGAATGAAGAAGGTACAGTAATAAGAAACAAAGCAAGATTAGTATGTAAAGGATATGCACAGAGAGAAGGAATAGACTAAACTGATACATTTTCCCCTATGAGCAGACTAGAAGCCATAAAATTGTTTTTGGCATATGCAACATTAAAAGACTTGAAAGTTTATCAAATGGATGTCAAATCAGCCTTTTTGAATGGTGAATTAAAAGAAGAAGTCTACATAGAACATCCTAAAGGATTTAACATTTCAGATAGACCAGACATGGTATGCAAACTGAAGAAAGCACTCTATGGACTTAAACAGGCCCCAAGAGTGTGGTATGAGAGACTAGATGGTTATCTCACCAAGATTGGATTCAAGAAAGGAGCAACAGATTGCAACTTGTTCACAAGAGAAACACCAGATGGATTTCTATTAGTTGCCATATTTGTTGATGACATTATCTTTGGAGGTAATGAGAAGCTTAGTATAGCTTTTGCAAAAGAAATGCAGAATGAATTTGAAATGAGCATGATTGGTCCTCTAAAATACTTTTTAGGACTGAATGTAAAATAGACAGATAAAGGAATATTCATTAATCATTCAAAATATATGAAGGAAATATTGAAAACTTTCAAGATGGAGGATTGCAAGCCAGTATGCACTCCTATGATCATAGGAAGTAAACTTTCAAAAGATGATGACTCCACAACAGTTGATAAAACATTGTACAAATCTATGATTGGAAAGCTTATTTATCTAACTCAATCAAGAACTAACATATCTAATGCAGTTGGCATTGTTGGAAGATTTGCTGATGAACCCAAGCATAATCACCTAATGGAAATCAAGAGGATATTCAGATATCTTAAGAGAACTATGGACAATGGTTTATGGTATCCTAAATCAGAGAATACACAACTTCATGTGTATATTGATGCAGGTTGGGAAGGTTGTATTGATGACAGAAAGAGCACTTCAAGAGGAGCAATATTTCTTGGAGAAAGGTTGGTATCTTGGACAAGCAAGAAGCAAAACTATATTTCTCAGTCAACAGCAGAAGTAGAATATGTTGCAGCAACACTGAATTGTACAACAATTATTTGGATCAAGCAGATGGTTAAAGACTTTGGTATTCAAGTTGATTATCCTATTGTTATTCATTATGATAACACTAGTACTATTAACATTTCTAAGAACCCTGTGATGCATGCAAAGACAAAACACATAGAGATCAAGTACCATTTTATGAGAGAAAAATTTGCAGACAACGAAGTGACATTGGACTATGTAAGCACAAAAGATCAGTTAGCAGAAATTTTCACGAAGCCTTTAGCAAAGGATACTTTTGAGTATTTAAGGGAGAATTTGGGAGTAATTCCCTCTCCTAATTCTGATTAGAGAAAGAAGCAAGTACATCAGTCCTGTGTGACTAATGAATGGTTGACTACTCTACTTTTGGAGTAGTACCTGTGCATAATGGTTTATGGTACCCTTTACCATTGATGTCAATGGGGGAGTATATACTAAAAATAAGGAACACAAACAAAGAGCTAAACAAGGAACACATATAAGGAGCTTATACTCTGGGGGAGTATACATATAAAACACAGTCTATGTAACTGCAGTAGTGTAGATGAATCTTTGATGAGGATATTGAGAAGATTGTAAAAGAAAGAAGACACCATGAACAAAAATTTTTTTTATCATATGTTTCCATCAATGTCAAAGGGGGAGATTGTTGGAGATTTGATTCTGAACAGTTGATTGATTGTATGTTTGTCATTAATGACAACATATAATACACAATAGTACTTATGTATGTACTTATCCATATGATGACATGAAGACTTGCATGGATAGATACATGTTGTTGACATGTTTATTATGCTATGTTCATACACACATACCTAGATATGATGTTTTAGTAAAGATATGAAATTTTGTTATTGACGGTTATAGTTCTGGAGGAATAACGGTTTAAGGCTGACATATGTAACATGTTTATTCAGTTGTGCCTATCTTCAAAATATGTGCATGTATATTCATGATGAGTTATGAGTTGTTGATATTAATCTAAAGGCACCAAATGTATTTCAAGAAGATTGCAAAGTTATAGTTAAATTGGTAAAGTTGACTTAGTGAAGCGACATGTCTATTCAGTTAGTACTTGCGCGGTTTTAATTATGCTTGCGCACTTAGTAGAGCCAACAAGGATGTTATGAAGAGTTTTCTAACAGCTCCCATGATCTCATACTTGGTGTATGTACTTATAGAAGGTCATTTGTGATAAGAAGAGTTGCGAAAGCCAGGGATAAGAAAAGCAGAGTAGAGTGTGAAAGCAGCAGAGCTATATTTATCATATTTTGATAATATAGATATTGAAGTAGAAGATTTTAGATGATAGATAATATTGTTGTAGTGCTTTACAAGAGGTTAAAGCATCGGTGCCCAAAAGGAACTGATCAGACAAGCAGTGTCACAAACATCAGTTCACCTTGTTGATACAGTGTGTATCAAATAACCAGAAGGTTGTAGCCTTCACCACTAGATAGTGAGTCCTTGGACAGTGATTCCACCACCCCTAATAGGGTTATTGTAAAATACTCCTAATAGGGTCAGACCCTTAACTAGGTCACTATACTACTGCACTGTAATGAACAACTCCTAACATGTTTGAAAGATATTTTAACAAGGATTACTATAAACAGTATAGCTCTTTGTGGGTACTAATTCCCACCAAGGTTTTTACCATTTGGTTTCCCCGTAACCAAATTGGTGTGTTGTGTAATGTCTTATCTGAATGTGCATTTAATTTATATCAGTCTAGATTAATAAGTACAAAAGATTTAAAGTTGCTGATAACTGATTCACCCCGCCCCCCCCTCTTAGTTATCCCTGAAGTATTCTAACAGACTGTTATGTTTCTCAAAGAAAAATCTGATGCATTTAAGTTATTTAAGTGGTACTTGGCAAAAGTTGAAAAGGAAACAGGTAAGAGTCTAAATTTTTTGAGATCTGACAGAGTAGGTGAGTTTATTTCTAATGAATTTAATAGGTTTTGTAATGTTTGAGGGATAAAAAGATAGATGTCAGCACCTAGGACACCACCATAGAATGGTATAGCTGAAAGAATAAATTGATCTATCATGGATTGTGCTAGAATATTAATGATGGAGAAAAATGATGCATAGAAATATTAGAGAGAAGCTATAAGTATAGCTTTTTATACCTTGAACAGAGTACAAGTCAAGAAAGGTACAAATACTACACCTTATGAGCTATGGTATGGACATGCACCTACTGTAAGTTATTTTAAAGTCTTTGGGAGTAGATGTTTTATACTGAAGGATAACAGAAATGGTAAAATTGATGCTAAAGGAGAAGAAGACATATTTATTAGATATTCTACTAAGATTAAGGCATACAAATGTTTGAATTTTAATACTAACAAAATTGTGGAAAGTGCAAATGTTAGAATTGATGAATATGCAGAAAGAAATGAATCTGAAAGCATGATTGGGCCTGAAATTTACAGATCATTCACCTATCCTGAAGAGGAGGATACTAATGAAACTGAAAATGATGTTGTCAAGCAAAGGTCTGCACCTGGAAAGACAGAGAACAAAATTGTGAGGCAACAGGAGGTGACTGCCAAGCTATCTGATGGAGATGCCGAGTCATAGTTCACCCTGAACTGAACTTGAACTATCAAACTAAAGCTGAAAAAGAGCCTACTTTGGCAAAGTATGTAAGAAGGCACCATAAACCTGATCAAATAATAGGAGGAAAGGATTCTGCAGTTATGACAAGAGGAAAATTAAGAGAAGACACATGTTTGATATGTGATTTTGAGCCTGAGACAGTAAAAGATGCTTTGGATAATGAAGACTAGATTCAAGCCATGAATGAAGAGACAGACTAGATTGAAAAGAACAAGACATGGACACTAGTACCAAGACCTGAAAACAAAAATGTAATTGATACAAAGTGGGTATTCAAAAACAAGTTGAATGAACATGGAGAGGTGACAAGGAATAAAGCAAGACTATTATGCAAAGGTTATGCACAAGAGGAAGGAATTAACTATGGAGAGACATTTTCCCCAGTTGCAAGATTGGAGGGTGTGAAAACTCTACTTGCATATGCAGCCTATAAAGGCTTTAAGGTATATCAAATGGATGTGAAGTCATCATTTCTAAATGGGATATTAGAACAGGAATTATATATTAAACAAGCTGATGGATTTGTTTACCCAAGTAAGAGGAACATGGTTTGCATACTGCACAAGGCATTATATGGACTGAAACAAGCACCCAGAGGATGGTATGAAAGATTTCACAATTATCTAATGAAGATTGGATTTGCAAGAACAAATGACAACAACAATCTATATTTGAAAATAGAGCAAGGTAAAGGAATTTTATTGGCTGAATTGTTTGTTGATGACATCATATTCAATGGAAAAGATATGAAATGTAAAACATTTTCAAAAGAGATGCAAACTAAATTTGAAATGTCTATGTTTGGTGAGATAAAATTCTTTGTTGGATTACAAATACATCAAATGAAGAATGGTATCTATATTACTTAATCAAAATATATCAAGGATATACTGAAATTTTTTTGCATGGAATATTCAAAACCAGTGAGTATACCCATGGCTACTCGACAGAAGTTGACAAAGAATGCTGATACAAAAGAGGTAAATCAAACACTGTACAGATCAATGATTGGTAAGCTACTATATGTTGTACATAGTAGACCTGATATTGCATTAGCAATTGGAATTTTTGATATATTTTCTTCTAATCCAAAAGAGACACATATAATGGCAGTGAAAATAATTCTAAGATATTTGAAAGGTACAGAAGACTATGGCCTATATTACAAAAGGAATGAAAAGTTTGAACTCAGAGTCTACTAATTCTTACTGGGCCAGTAATGTTGATGATAGAAAAAGAACCACAAGAGGAGCATTTCTTTTGGGGAAAAGATTAGTTTCCTAGACAAGCAAGAAATAGAATTGTACCTCACAATCTACAGCTGAAGCCGAGTATGTGGTAGTAGTAGATAATTGTTCAAACATTGTGTGGTTGAAGATACTACTGAAAGATATGAAGGAGGAGATCACAGAACTAGTTGTCACATATTGTGATAACATGAGTGCCTTTAATATTTCTAAAAATCCTATAATGTACTCTAAGACAAAATATATAGCTATCAAGTATCATTACTTGAGGGAGCTAGTTCAGAAGAAGGAAGTGAGACTGGAATATGTGAACACTAAGGAAAAGTTGGTAGACATATTTACAAAAGAATTACCCAAGGATTCTCATGAGTATCTAAGAGGTAAATTGGGGGTGATTCCCCTAGAAAAGGCTAACTAGTGCTGAATGGTACTGTTGCATCAAATGTTTTAATCAGAACACTTTACACATTCATGCATAGTGTTGGTAATATTTCTTATTTGGCGGTTCTCCTGGTTCCTTGTCCTTTTTCTGGTTCTGGCCTATCCATTTCAGTCCCTTCTTGTTCAGTCTGGCTTCAAATATGCAAATTTTTAGGTTTTTATACCTATACGTTGCCAAAATTGTCAAAA
The DNA here is from genome assembly GCA_018584345.1 of Thuja plicata. Lineage (NCBI taxonomy): Eukaryota > Viridiplantae > Streptophyta > Pinopsida > Cupressales > Cupressaceae > Thuja > Thuja plicata. The sequence continues at coordinate 443,167 of MU224198.1, forward strand.
CCCTGAAAACCCTAGCAATCAAGTGTTAAACGATATATCTTGAAACCCTAGGCCATGTCTTCTATTTCATCGTTACCTTTTTCAAGTTACTTAAGACATGTGCCTTAAGTCAGGTCGCTTGATCGCTTTATCAAAACCGAATATGCTAAAATATATCCCGACTTCGCTTTTGCCTTGTGTCGCGTAGTCTTGTTAAAAAATGGAATATTCTCTAAGTGAGTCAAGACTTAGCGATTTCCTCTTAGTCGAGTTGTCGCTTGAACTCATGTTATAAAGCTTTGAAATGAATGGGACACGCCTCAGTCGGGTGATCGTGAGAAGAATTGGCAAGTCAAAGAAATGTCTCCCGACTTTGTGATTCATTTCATGTCGCATGGTCGCTGGATCAACTCAGTCAAACAGTTAAGTTCTTTCTTCAGTCGCGTGGTCTGGTGATAAAAAGGCGGTTAAGAGATAACATTCACGACCTCGCGACTAGCTATTTGATGTTAGAAAAAATTACTCAGTCGGGATGTC
>MU224198.1:459056-470929 GCA_018584345.1 Thuja plicata
GTTGGCATCCAAGCTTCCAAAGTCTTCCACTTCATCTCCATCTAAACATCTCCCATCTTCTGACTCCATCTTGGGTCCTCATGTACCAAGATCCATATCCACTCATCCACCAACATCTCAAGCTATTTCACCCACTTATTCTCCATTCGTCCACTACCCTTCAAGGGGTGTGTCAATGTTGATCTTGTCACCTACTATCCTTCCATATTGGGTCCTTACATTCCTTCTTTTTCTCTCATCCAATCCATTGCATAAAATCTTGGCCTCCATCTTCCTTATTCTCCATTTCATCTTCCTATCAACATCTTTGAGCATAATTTTAGTGGCCTTGGCCCCTCATAGCATATCCTTCAAAGGAGCACTATCTAAAGAGCAAGAAGCTTAAAGTTCCTACGTAAATTCAAAAATCACAAAAAAAAAAAAAAAAAAATGAAAAAAAAAAGAGAAAAAGTGCCTTGGTGAAAACCTGATAAACAGGTGCCTTGGTAGCAAAATTAAAGAGAAATCAATTCATCCTATGGTGAAAACCACTTCTTGTGGCACCTTGGATAAGTACCATGATGAAAACCTAGTAAATAGGCATCATGCGTAATTCCTCCCACTTGCACTCTTCACTTGGGGACAAATTCCTTCCATCTCATCCTATCTTTCATATCTTACATCCAGCTAGCTTGTGAACATCCATGTTCGTTTTGCTGATCTTGAAAAGGTTGAGCCTATCCATGAGTATCATGTATCCTAACATTCATGATCCCTTCCATCAGCCTATTCACTTTTGCATGCTACCCTATCATGATCTTGTTTATCCCAAGCCTATCCTTCCTATCTCTGAGTATCCTGTCATAATCCAAAACACGCATTTATACCTCCATCACCCCTTATCCTAATTATGATTTTATAGCTATGTCCTATCCAAAATTGACCCCTTGCTCTTGATGAAAATTGAAAAATGGTTTCTCATAACTCTCTTGACATGCCCATTCTTTTGGACCACATGCTTTCACAATATTCAGGTCATTATCCTATATGTTCTCTTGCACTTCTCCATGAGCCTACATTTGCTATATTATTGTTTCCCTATCTTGGGTAATCTTGAGGAGACTGTCTTTGAGGGTTGCATTCACCCTCTTCATCCATCATTGCCTATTTCAGCTTTCTAATCCATTTGCAATGTCCTACACCTTGCTAGACATTGGGGGCATACCCATGTGATCTTACTTGAGATCAAGTAATCTTTAAAACTTCTAAAAATTATAAAAATTCTAAAAATCTAAAAAATTGTAAAATCTCTAAAATTCTAAAATCTTGTGCTTTCCTGCTTTAGTTTGCTTTCCTGCTTCAGTTTGCTCATGCTTTTTCTCTCAGTCATCTTCAAGATTTTTCTCAACCTCACATGGATTGAAACTGGTCACACTCAGGGGAATGTTCCTTGTCTAGGGGGAATTGTCTTATCTTTTGGAGCCTTTCTCCTCTTACATCGGTCACTAGTGGATCTCACTGCGTCTGCCTACCAATGCCTCATAGAACTTCATCTCTTCTTGAGACTCTTTTCTTGCATCAGTCACTAGTGGTTCTCACTACGTCTGCCTATTGATGCTTCAATATTGTTATCAATCTTTATGCTTGAGAATCTCTTGCGACAGTCACTAGTGGTTCTCACTGAGTCTACCTACTACCACTACAATGATGAGATTTCTTGCATCATTTCACTATCTGTTTGTTCGGATTCGATCCATCCATCACTTGGGGGCATGGCTCCTCATTTTGATCACTCTTTGGTTTACACTTGAGTCAATAATATTGTCAAAGGACAACTCACTACTGGCATACTAGTGTTTTTCAACACCTTATTCAACAATTTTTTTCAACACTCTCTTTGGACACATCTATGTTTTTCAACACACCTCGGATATCTCACGACGTAAACATCTCTCTATAGAAATCAAACACATTGCAATCACAAGCACAATGGTGTTTTTCAACACCCTAAACATAGACACATTTTTAAACCTTGAAACATGATGAGATATGATTGACTCTTTCTTAGTATGCTGCATGTTCTTATGAATTTCATTGATATTTTCTGTCTACTGCTTGTTGGTGTAATTTTGATGATCCGACAATGTTAAATAAATAGGGTGTATGTGATAAGAGCTTCTACATTAAGGAAGAAAAGCCTCACATCCCTTGATCTTGTTTATTTGTACACCAAGGGGAGGTCAGAATTATCTCCTTGACTGTTATTGGTGTGTTTGTTTACTTGTGAACTTTTACTATATCAAACTGGAAACAATGTTTGAGTCACCTTGGCTTTTGTGCCTTGGTGCTTATGTTCGTTTCCTATATTTTATCTGATGAAAGTCATATTCATATTCTTATGGTCGCAGCGGCACCAATAAGGATTGTATGGACTCCGATGATCCAAAAGCGCCCGATGATGATAAATACGATGAGTCCAACAACCAAAGTCCTAGGATTGCATTTAGCTTAGGCTTGCATTTGCATTTTAGGCTTGCATAGCAATAGTTTTGGTGCTCTCTTCATTGTATTCTAATTCTTCAAAGGTCCTCATCTTTTATCATGGTTTCTTCTTGATTGCACGAGTGTTCAATCCTCTCTCTCTATCTTCATCTATATGCTCAATCAATTTTCATGATCGAAATCAAAATCTGACACTTCTATATATGCTTGTGCAGTCAATTTTTTGATGTTGCTTTCTTGTCAGGATTATCTCTTGTTATCATTTTCTTTCCATCTGCAATCTTTTCATCAAAGTCAACCCTAGTCAATTCTTGTCAACTATGGTCAAACCTAATCAATAGGACCTCTCAATCACTCTAAATTGATTCTTCTCTCTCTTGATCTATTTTTCTCTGCGATTTCTTGCTCTCATCATTATGATGTGTCTTCTTTCAATTTCGCTCCAGAGGGGGCAGGATGATTGCATCATTGAATCTTTTCACATCATTCTCAAATCAGTTTGATCTAAATCAAATCCCCATCGCTAGGGGCATCTCATCATTTGAGGCATATTCATTTTTTTGTACCTTATGGTCAAAATTGGATATTTGATGATCTTGAATCTCTAGGGGAATCTTGATGCCTCGCATCTTGTCATCTATCTTTCTAGGTATCTGAGCAATCTAACTTGGATCCTCAAGGGAATAAGCTTCGTTCTAGAATTGATTCTTGAAATCTCATTGGGTATTGGGGCAATCGAACCCTAATTCCTGAAAGTTATACTTCATTCTGAAGATGACTCTCAAAAACTCTTTAGACCATTATCTAGGCAATCTAACCTAGATCTTAGAGGGCTAACCTTCCTATTGGGGCAATCTAACCCTGATTCTGGGGATAGTCCTGGATCTTCATCAGCTATCGGTGGACATTGGGACAATCTAACCCTGATTCCAATCTTCTCTTGGATGATTCTTCTTCTTAATTTGATCGGTGTCCTGGCAACCCAACCTAGACTTCTAAAATCTTCATCTTCATTTCAGACTGTTCTTTGAATCAATGCACTGCTCGCACATCAATTCAAAGAGGGGGCAAAATGTAACACCCCAAAATTTGCACCTAATAATCCTAATCAATTTTGGTGCATTCCTTTAATTTTCTCATCTTCGAAGTCCTATTATACTAGGCAAATTCTTCTCCTGATTGACTTTAATTGACCGAGTTTCAAATGTAGAAAACCCTAATTTGCATAAATCTAACATTATATTTAATTCCTAAATTCTCAAATGTTTATTATCTAAAAACCCCTATGATTAATTGATTTATTCCTAAAGTCTTAAGTGCTTTTAATTAAATCAATTCCACCCCCTTTGGCTAATATACATAAAAGGAATTGAAAGGTTATTTAATTATTGCATGAATTATCCTCAAAAGGGAATTCCATAATTCCATGTGAAAGGACACTCATGTGGCAATAATTCACCCTTTTATTTAAATAATCTTTGCATTTTTGTCTCAAATGGAAATGAAGAGGCCACTTTTTCTTTTCAAGAAACTCTTCACTCTCTTTCCATGGTTTTCTATAAATTGGACCTTGTTTTCTTCATTTGAGAGGATGATTTTGGAGAGCATCAAATTTATAGGCAATTTTTGCATTTAATTTCTTGCATATTTCAAGCTTAAATTTGCATAATTAGTCTAAATTTCAATTGGAATTGAAGATGTTTAGCTTTCATTTATGATCTATCTATAGGGATAACAATTCAATTTTGTGCTTTCAAGCTTCCTAGATTCATTGCAAGTTCAATTCTAGCTTAAAGGCAATTCTTTTCTAGATTACAAGTACTTTCATTTTATTTAGGTTAATTACATTTTACTTCAATAGAGTAGTTGCAATTCATTCCTAGCTTAGTCTAATTTTCTTTCATAGTTTAAATTTCTTCTCAATTCATAGATTAAGAGCATTTTCTCATAGACTAATGGCAATTTTGTACATTTAATGGCAATTCTTCTCTTCTTGCATTCTTAAAATCCTCCATATTAGCAATGGTCAGGTTGTTGGCTCTAATTATGAGGGTAAACTCAACATCCCCAACTGATTAGGAGGCAACAGGTCGCCTCAATCAAATTTGCAGAACAAACAATTCATGGTTGTCTTTGTGAATTGAACGATTGTGTAAAGACTATGTTGTGTTTGTGCCAAATTCAGAGGTCCACATTCAACATATAACATGTATAATATAACCTACTATGGTTATTGTTATTGTATCCAAGGTAGGAGAAGTTGAATGCAAAAGTATTGCATGGAAAATTGACTAATTGGTAAATATGTAGCAGAGAAGGCTGAGTAGAGAAGCGAACTGATTACTTGATGGATTTCCAAGCAGATCTTAAGTTTGAGATGAAGATGGAGGCCACTCAGTGAATTAGCATTGGAGCTGAAACTGGATTTGGGTTTGCAAAGTAAGTTGTATGTATCAGATCACACATGCTGATTACTTTCTAACCATTGTATCAGTTCAAATCCTTTAACCAGAATGACCTAACAGTCATTGTATAAATCCTTTGAACAAGGTGACATTCAGATTGGAATCTTCTATGTCCTCTAACAAGGCCACTCCTGATAGGGTGATTAAATCCTTTAACTAGGTCACATTTGACAGTTTGTTTTGTAACCTTTAACAGGGTAGGCTCCTAATAGGGCATCACTTTAGAAGTGTGAAAATTTAGTAGCATGTTACTGGTGGTTTTTCCCATATTGGGTTTCCACGTTAATTAATGGTGTCAAAATGTGTGAATGTTATTGTTGTGTTTTACTATTAAGTTTCTGCAACCTTATTTCATTAGTACAGTAAACTGCACACTTTAGTTGTTTATTTCTGCCGAACAGATATGAGTTGTTGAATTTGGTTTAAAGTTTTATATGGGCACATCTGGACCTAAGGATAACTAATTCACCCCCCTCTCAGTTATTCTAAATTCATCCTAACATGTGTGTGTGTGTGTGTGTGTGTGTCATCTTGTTTGATTGAAATGGTTAGAAATGTTCAAACATTTATGTTAACTATCAATATGGATGGATTCGACCGATGGTAGGAAACTTTAGAGTATGTACTGGTCTCTTTAGTTTAATCTAAAGCATAGTGGAATCATACGTAATCCAACACTTCTTTGTCTTACTAGGATTAATTGCGCGTAATATGTTATTCATGTCGATGAAAACCCAGATGCTAGAAACTATATACAGAATCATTCTGGACTGTAGATAAGCCAGATGTGCCCAATATAAGCCTGAGCATGAATTAATAATTTTTAGTATCGATATTATTTTTTCCTTTTTAAGATGTCAATTGTTGCATTGACATTCAATTTGACCCAGTCTTTTATCAAAAAATTGTTTTAGGGTATATAAGTGTTAAAATTTATTTTTACCCTATCATTTTCTCATTTTATCTTTTCATTTTCACTCTCTCAAAGCCCTTGTTACTCCTTTATTTCAGTCATGGTTGTGCCGATTCCAGAGCATAGGTTCAAGCGAGGTCATCAATTTCAGTGTGCAATCGATTATGGGCCTCCAGTATGTACTGATATCCTTTTGTTTTCTTTTACTTTTGCATTGAATACCTTGTGTTTGTATTTTAGGAACATATTTAGGTAGTTTTTTTGAGTTTTTGCGTAGTTTTAGTATGTAAAATTTTTTTAGTACCGCATACACATTATATTTTAGTGCATCATCCATTACAAAATAGTGCATAGGTCTAGATGCCCTAGGTATAATGTAGCCCATAGCGTAGATAAAATAGCGTGTACACATTTTTATGATGCTTGTCACAAATATAATAGCATGTAGAATAAAAAATTGTAGTCTGTAGTAGGTTTCAACGCGTACAATAGGTTAACATAGTGTGTAAGCCTTTTTGTGTACTTTTAGTAATTTTTTAAATTTGATTGTCGTAAATATGAACTTTTCTTTTGATTGTGGGGATAGATTTATGATTCTTCTTGATGATGTTTTATAAATCATGTATGTTTTATAGTCGTTGAACCGCCTCACAATAGGTGTGGAATAATCATGCTCAAGGCCTTTCTTACGAATGGTTCATTCAATCTAAGGACTACTTCTTCCCATTATGAGGTGCATTTAACTTGTCAACCCAGGGACATATACTTGAAATGGTCAGCACTATATGTGCACTAGGTTCCTTAAGGAGTCATTCTGCTTATACTGTAGGAAGGTAAAAATGCATAAAAGAACCCTACACTAGTGCTGCGAGAAAACAATACATTTATCTTCTTACTGGAATGAATGCTAGAATTGCAAAATTCTACTGAAACCTATGATTTCAACCTAAAACATCCATTATAACTATTCTTGCAGATGTTGCAGGAACACTCACAAGTTACGATGCTACAGGAAGAAATTGTAACTTCTATATGAAAATACTGGAAATGTTGGAAATGAAATCTATTCTATTCTAACCTATTCCACCTCTCAAGTGGGCCCCCTTGGTTGGATTCTACTAATCTACTAACTCATAATGTAAACCAAGAACTATTTCATTGTATTTCAAAAGCTCATTACATAAAAACAAGACATGGAACTTGAAATAGATTGCTGTTAAAATATAACAGTGTTCTTCCAAAACCTTTTCTCTGATTTCTATCTAACTTCAAACTATCAGTCCAATCCCTATATAAAGAGGATCAAACACTTATTACAAAATAGAAAGGAAAACCATCTTGCTGAAAACATGGCGAAGAAGAATATGGAAATACAACAGACCGCGGTGTGGGTAATGAAACTCGAATGACCAATTCAACGTACTAAGTGTAGAGGGAATATAGGCGCGCTATATCCCCATGTCCTAGAATAATGGCTCCATTATAGCAGTCATTTTTTCTTGGTGCTATAATGATCACTCCATCATAGCTGGTCTTCAACGGTCTTCTTTGAATATTGTCGACCACTCTCCAACCACTTTCTCTCCTGTCAAGTTAGTTATGACGTGGAAATATTCATGCAACAAGCTTAATCAAATTAAATATCCAGATGTTAGAACATATATTCTTATGGTTTTATGAAATACTACATTATATGTATAGTATTAGAAAAGTATGTCAAAAACATCTACCCATGGTTTAACAATTCTATCTGGACTTTTATCACAAGTTTTGACTAGCTAGTCTCTCAAATGTTTTGCCAAAAACTAGAACAGAGCATTTAAAGTTATAAAAAATAAAGGCATAATTTGGCGTTATCATCTGCCCCTTGGTTAATCAAATACTTGTCCTCAAGCATTGTATTTTCTAGCAATTGACCTATAGTCACCAACTTTAGTTCTGCCTTGTCTCTGGCTCTTAAAGGAGTAGTAGAATCCCCTCGTTCTTTCCCAAAATTCCCTTCTGTGTTCTTCCTGTAGCCTGTCAAGTTTGGTAGTGTTGATATCATACAAAGGCCAAAGGAGCATGGACGGATGCATTGTGAGTGGACACCAGAGCTCCTGTCTAATTTCCCTACCAAGTGCTATGTATTTTGGTGCCCGGTGAATAGTTTCTTCAAGGTTAATGGGGCTATGTGGTTCTAACCTTTTGAATACCTCTGATAATCTGCCCCATCTACTTTTTGCACAAGTTAAGGCCCTTTGGAAAGAAAAATATGACATGCTGTCATATTCTGCATACACATCTACTCTAAGTTTGAAAATTTTATCCCTGATTTCCTTCTTGACATTCTCATATGTCAGTCTAAACCAATCCCTAAGGAATACTTCTGGCTAGCTTCTTTCTGCTCTTAATGGTAGGGGTTCTATCTTCTCAAGTTCTCTGTAATTTTTCAACTGTCTATCATAGTTGGCTTCATTGTGCATCCATGACATCAGATCCCTTAGGTGTATATGCCCAATGTAAGGTAGGGAATTCCATTCAGTCTCTATGGGGATGATGAAATTATGCACGTATAACTCACAGAGTAGGCTTTGCTACCAAGATGGAAGTGTCTGGTATAAACCATAGAATTCTTGGGCTGAGTTAAACTCTGCATTTACATCTTTGAAAGTCATCATTAACTAAAATAGGAGGAATTTTTCTTTCAGACATATAGTATAGACCCTAGGTGGAGGTCTATAAGAAATCACTTAATCAGTCAGTCTAAGGGCATGTTCCATTCTCTGTTTTTGTTTCACCAACTGATCTTTCAAGTCTGCAATTTCCTCTCTTTGTTCCATTATTTCTTTCTATAGTTTCTTCTTTTCTTCCCCCCATAGAGTGGTTGTCATTACATGATTATTATATAAGTGGAAGATAAGTGTTTGTAGGGTAATTGAATCACTGTTTCCATCCTAATTATCCTTCTTTCTCTGCTCTCTATATGACTGCTCTAGGAAGTTTATCAACCAAGTTCGTTTGTAGGGAACTAAAGCATTTCTTGCACAAGCCGGCTGGTGAGCTATAAAGGTTTCTTCCTCCCGAGTTGGAACATCCTGATGGCTGATTCTTGGGTCATTCTAACATACATTTAGTTCATCACCATATTCCTCTTCCAAATTTTGAGGAATGTCAGGCATCTCAGGTTGATTGGGAGAGTCATCGAGAACAACATGGATAGGAGTTTCCTCTCTAAATTGCTTGGGGGAAGAGGGTTGGCTTTTGGTGGGCACTTTAGGAATCTTCCCTCTCATCCTAGAGCTCCTTCTCACAGGGATTTCCTCAAATTCTGCAGCCTTTTTCTTACTAACTCTTTTTGTTCCCTCTACTACAGGAGTAGTGGCTGCAGGAACTGATTTCATTTTCTTCTTTCTTGAAACTTGAGGGTTTTGTGGTTCAGCTGCAGGAACCAAAGTTTCTCCTTCCAACTTAAGTTTTCCTTTTGTTCTGGCAGCAGTAAGTATATTGCTCATGTGAGAGGTTAAAGGCACATTTTCTTGTAAATTTTTAGGTTCTGCCCCTTGAGTATTTTTCTCGGCAACTAAGTTAGAGGAAACTGCATTATCTTGGTTGATTTGCACATTGGGGGAAATTTGAGGCTGAAGGGTTTTATGATGGATGAACTCTGCCCATGTCATAGGGGAGGCATCCCTAAGAGATCTTTCTATGATTAATTTAATCAGGGAATGGTGAGTAACAAAGTTGTCTTTCCCTTTCTAGGTTTCTTCGGCACTAATGCACAGCGTATTAAACAAAAAATTGGGTGCATTCACTGGAATATTATGTCATATATAACTAAGCAGCTTAAAATGATGTGCATGTAAATTAGAGGATCACCCTTCACAAGTGAAATACCTTATAATGTGTGTAGCCAATTCTTGGTATGGTGAAGGAATGGACATCCTTTTGCATCCCTACTTAGTGATCTCTAATGGAGGGTCTCCTGGTAGGGTGAATTGTGACTTGGCTGACCTGGCATCCTTTTGCATCCCTGCTTAGTGATCTCTAATGGAGGGTCTCCTGGTAGGGTGAATTGTGACCTGGCTAACCTGGCATCATGGGCATTGGGGTAGTGCTCCCCTGCTATAAGTAAATCAATTACCTCTGCTATTCACTCCTCTGTTACTACAAATATGAACCCCCATACCATTGCTTGGCCCTCATCAAATGTGTTCATAAATTCTGCTGCTACTTCATCATCAAATTCTATCAACTTTAAGAAATACCACAACCATCCACAGGCATTAAATCTTCTTACGGCCTCTACGTCAGCTAGTAAAATACTATGAACCACTGGTTCATGCCACTACAATTGACCTCCCATTTGCTTTACCAAATTGAACCTTTGCTCTGTTTAATCTCTGCTTTGCTTAACCTTTTCTCTACTTAACCTCTGCTTGGCTTCTTTTTAAATTTTAGACTACTTTCTGTAAACCCACAAACCCTCTTTCAAACTCTTCTGGTTTCTTGATACGAACAATAATAATGTATTTTAACAGAATGAATCGTAAATGTTCATGCAAGAGCGGGTTTTAATACTAGCTCACATCTAGTCTGACAGTTAGGGGTTTATACAGAATAAAGGTATGACAATTTCACACTTGTGTGATGCGGAAGCTAGATTTAATTAAGGCAATGCCAAAGTATAGATTTGAGTATCTTTAATGAGTAAATAAAAATTAATTTTTTGGAAATTGGCATACTTCCCTACCCCCTACGAAATATTGACAAGTGTCCTCACTTGTCAGACTTGGCAGAAGGTACGGAACTGGATTGAAGGTAGCAACGATACATTTATTGTAGTATTAGATATAACCAACTAAATACATGCACTAAAAATGGAAATAAATTTGAAAAGATCGTACCTATTAATTGATCATCGCACATGCCAGGAAAGATTTGGTGAGAGTGGAATGACAACACCGGCATGCGTCAGTACATGATCTTTTTATTGAAAGCATAGAAATATGATGACATGGAATGTGGGTGGATGGAAGATTACGAAATGAAGTGGGTTGAAAAAGAAGAATATAGAAAGTCAATGAAGAATTTTAAACTTTATGTGAAAATAAATTTTTTATTATTGTCATGCTTCGAAGGAATGTTTATTGAAGAGTTGCAGGAAGAAGGTTGACACCCTCTGCTGCGGGTGATCCCACAAAACTGTGTCCCACTTTTTGGCCAACTTTGACACTGAAATGAACATTTTGAAAAAAAAACTTCGCTTTCGAACATCAATTGTCATTAAACCATTAAGAATTCGAAGATGATGTAAACTAGTGACTTTTATCATTTTGTTTCTAGTTTATAAATTTTTTTTTTTTTTTTAAATGGAATTTATTTGTATCCATTTTTCCTTCTCCTTCAAAAACTATTTTGTGAAAAATCAGGATTTTTCAGGAGTGACACTCACTTTGATCAACATAACTTTTTTTATAAAACTGATAAGAATGTAATTATTTTGAATTTAGGTTTTTAACACAAATATCTAGGGAATACATTTGGTTTCATTAAATTTGGTTGAGTATTTAATAGTTTATTGAGTTATGAAGTGACATTAATTATAATTTGGACATAGGTTCACTTTGATCACTCTAACTCTATCTCTATATATCGAAATTAATTTATTCTTTTTTTGATAGAAAGCTAACATAAAAACCTATTTCCTACATAGTTTTCATAATTTCGTTTCCCTAGTTTACTATTTTTCTAGAAGCGTCGAACAAAGAAGTCGCTAAATGGTTAGACAACCTATGTTTAGTAAAACTTAAAAAGAAAAGTCTTAATAAACTCAATATATATATAACTCATAATAATTGGAAATCTTTCTCGGAGTACTATCATCCTATATTTTGGTTTTTCAAAGGAATTTATTTTATCCAACAAAAAGTTAATGTCAAAGTGATTTTTTGTCAGCATTTTGATGGGTTCAAAGGAGACTCGATTATAGGTGTGAGTGAGGAGTAGAGGGATTATACCAAAGGGATTTTGAT
>MU224198.1:470979-482611 GCA_018584345.1 Thuja plicata
TTTTGAATTTACTCCTTCAAATGGGACCTCTCAAGGCTTAAATCAACATATTTTCTTAAAAATGTGCAATTTCAGCAAAAATCAGGATGTTCAAAAAAGTGGGACACACTATTGTGGGACCACCCCTGCAGGAAGTATTACCTGTTAATCCTTTAAAACTGGCTAGTTGAATTGCTGCAAGAAGTCTTCTTTTGCCTGTGGCTAGTGATATAACTTTAGTACTCTATGGCAATTGACTAGTAGCTTGAATTGAACAGGGTCAATTGTGGTCAACTGGACTGCTCCATTTGTAAATACATGGCTGATTTCATAGGGACCCAGCCATCATGTCTGCAGCTTGCCTGGTATCTCTTGGAATCTAGAATCATATAACAATGCCCAATCTTCAACTTTGAACTGCTTATTATTGATATGGGAGTCATGCCACTATTTTTGTTGCTTTTGGACAATTTCTGTGCGGTACAGGGTAGACTTGTGCATTTCATCCAATGAGTTGAGATACAACAAGCACTCTCTCTGCGCTACAAGAAGATCAATGTTTAACTCCACCGCTATTCTTAATGTCTTGTGTTCAAACTCAATCAGTAGCATTGTTGTTTTTCCATATAATAGTTTGAATGGAGTGAACCCTGTAGTAGTCTTCCATGTTGTTCTCTATGCCCAAATGGCTAGTCTGCTGCTCCAATCTCAGCGATGCAAATGAACTGTCTTTGTTAAAATTGCTTCTATTTCCTGATTTGTTACTTTTGCTTGTCCATTGGCTTGGGGGTGATAGGGGATTGACTTCTGATATTTGATATTATATTCCTTTATGAGCTCTGTTACCAGATTGGAGGTGAAATGTGTACCTTTATTAGTAACTATTTCTCTTGGCACGCCATATCTAGTAAAAATTTCTTCATACAGAAATTCAACAACTTTATGATCTCTTGCATGCTTCATTGCTCTGACTTCAACCCATTTGGTCAGGTAATCTATGCATACCAGAATGTATGACTTCCCATTGGATGGAGGGTCTATTGGGCCAATAAAATCCATACCCCATTTATCAAATGGGGTTACCACCACTTGTGGGTTTAGGGGCATTTCATCTGATTTTGTTGGTCGGCCCATTCTTTGACACTTGTCACACTTTTTTGTATAACCTTCTACATCTTTGTGAAGTGTAGGCCAATAGTAACTAGTTGTTAAAATCTTATGTGTTGTTCTTTTGGCTGCAAAGTGCCCTCCACATGGTTCATTGTGACATGCATGAAGAATGTCATATGTATGATCTTCTCTTACACATCTTCTCATTACTTGGTCAGCTCCAGTGTAAAATAATATGCTATCAATCCAATTGAAATGGAAGCTTTTCTCTACAAGCAGCTTTTTATCCTTATAAGCGAAATGTGTTAGCATTTTATTAGCTACTAGGTAGTTAGCTATATCTACATACCATGGATTCTGGACAACAATATGAAACAAATGTTCATCTGGAAATGTATCATCTATCAAAGTAGTATCTTCTTCAGCATGATGAAGTCTGGATAGATTATCAGCTACCACATTTTCTTTCCCTAGCTTGTCAATGATTATTATGTTAAATTCCTGCAATAGAAGAAGCCATCTTGCTAACCTGCCTGTGATGGCAGGTTTGTTCATGAGATACTTAATTGCTGCATGGTTTGTATGAAAAAAAATAGGATAACCAGTTACATAATGGCAGAATTTGTTGAGAGCATAAACTACTGCTAACAATTCTTTCTCAGTAACTATATAGTTTAACTCTGGTCCATGTAGACTCTTACTGATATAATAGATTGCATTTTCAAGGTTTTTAGCCTTTTTTCCTAAGATAGCATCTACAACATAGTCTGAAGCATCTGTATGAATGTGAAATGGCAATGTCCAGTCAGGACCCCTAAGTACTGGTGCAGTTGTCAAAAGTGACTTGAGCTGCAGGAAGGACTCATCACATTCTTTTGTCCAATAAAATTCAACTTCTTTGGTAAGTAAGTTGTACAGAGGACTAGCTATTTGACTAAAGTTCTAGATAAACCTCCTATAATAACTAGCATGACCTAGGAAAGATCTGACTTCTTTTTGCTTAGTAGGAATAGGGAGTGTGATAATTACCTCTATTTTCGTAGGGTCTACCTATATTCCAGCTTTGGAGATAAAATGTCCCAACACCACTCCTTCCTACATCATTAAAAAGCACTTTTCACTATTGAGAGACAGGTTATGCTCCTTGCATCTGATTAGTAATTTCTCCAAATTCTTTAGAGCTTCCTCAAATGTGACACCAAATGTAGTGAAGTCATCCATGTAGATTTCCATGTAATCATGTGATATATCATCAAAGATGTTGATCACAGCTCTCTGAAAGGTAGCAGGTGCATTGCATAATCCAAATGGTAATACTGAATAGGCATATGTGCCCCAAGGACATGTGAACGTGGTATTTTCTTGATCTTTGGGGGCAATTCTTATCTGATTGTAACCACTGTATCCATCCAGGAAGGAGAAATATTTCTTTCCAGCCAAATTATCCAAGACCTTGTCAATAAAAGGTAAAGGAAAGTGGTCCTTCTTTGTAGGATTATTTAATTCTCTATAATCCACACATATCCACCACTTACCTCCTTTCTTAGGTACAATTACCAATGGTGATACCCACTTGCTGTCAGAGATTGGGTAGATGAATCCATCATCCAACAACTTCTGCAACTCTGTTTTAACTATTTCTCTCAGTGCTGGATTTATTCTCCTCTGTGGTTGTCGAAGTGGCAAGCTTCCATCATTGATATAGATTCTTTGGGTGCAGAGCTTTGGGTTTAGTCCCTCCATATCTCCATAATCCCATGCAAAGTCTTTTTCATGCTGACTAAGGAGCTTGGTTAACAATGTCAACTGTGATTGGGAAAGCTTGTTGTTTACATGCAGGCTTCTTCCAGAGGATAGTTCTACTATTGTTGTTAGCTTTTCCATTAACACTTCAGGCACCGGACTTCTAACTATTTCACTTGCCAGTAATTGATCAATCATTTTAGGGTTTGCTGGAGGCATACAATCCTCATAGGTACATAGTTGTAAAATAGAACTTTCTGAAACATCTTTAGCCACAATACAATCATTGGTTAGAATGCTCTGTATTACATCATCTTCCTCTTACATTTTTTGAAAAGATTGCCTATGCAACATCATGAGCTAGGCTACTGAATTCAGCTGTTCCTCCTCATCTCCTAGGTCTGGCCAAATAGGTTCTCCCAAGTTTGGCTGGGGTTAGGTAGGAGGATATAGGGCTAACTTCCTCATGGCTTGACCATTTGAAATTGTCATACTGCATGATCTACAATTAGTTTTGGCATCAGTGGTGGCTAACCAAGGTCTTCCCAAGATTACAGGATAACCAAAAAAGTTTACTTTTGGTGATAGGATAAGAAAATTAGCAGGGTACTCCCATGAATCCAAGGTTACTATCACATCTTCTATGAGACCCTTTGGAGTAATGGTTGAACTATCAGCAAGTTGTAACATTGTGGCTGTTTTTCTTAAGCCTTCTATGCTTATCCTTTGCATTTTATCTTTAGTCATCACATTTATTGCTGCTCCCAAATCAACTAGAGCATTTTTCACAGTCTGTCCATTTATTATCAGGACGACTACTGGACTGCCAGGATCTGAATACTTTGGTACTACCACCTTTCCTAACATGATATCTGCTAACTAATCTACAACATGTACTATCTGAGGGTCCTTCTTCTTCCATCCTAGCTTCTTAAGGCATGCTTCCTTAATAGCCTTTCCATAAACAGGTATGTCTTTGATAGCTTGGAATAGTGGAATTTGAATATTCATATTTTTTAGCTGCTCAATAATATCAAATGTTTCTTCCTATTGGGGTATAGGTTTTTCTTTATTTAATCTCTGCGGAAAGGGTGGATTTGAAGTGTGGACAGTAGTTCTACTGGGTATACCAGTCAGTTGGCTGGTATTTGGAAATGTGGCTTCTGGAAGTAGTGTTGTAGGAGTGTTTGCGACTTCCATAATAATAGGATATTCATATGTAGACAGGGTGGTACCAGACCTCAAATGGATATCAGCTAACTCTAATGAGTAAGTAGGCCACTACTGAGTTTTAGTAGTGTACGTTTGTTGCTGCTGCTATTTGTTGTTTGGGTTTGGCTGTGGTTGGGCAGGCAATTGGGTTGGCTTTGGATTAGCATTAGTTGCTACAGGAGGTGGCATTATTGCAGGTGGTTGCACTGGAGGTTGTGATTGTGGACTACAAAAATTTTGGTTAGGCCATTGTGGAGGCCCCCTCCATTGATTGGTTTACTGCCAATTTCCTTGTAGTGGTTGCCATTGATTCTGTTGACTAGGCCACCGATTATTTTGTTGATTTGGCCATGGGTTATTATGGTGGTTTGGCCATGGGTTATTCTGCTGGTTTGGCCATGGGTTATTTTGCTGGTTTGGCCATGGTTTATTCTGCTGGTTTGGACATGGGTTATTTTTCTAGTTTGGCCATGGGTTATTCTGCTAGTTTGGCCATTGGGGTTGAGAGTACTGAGAAATGTTATGATAATTTTGGTTTTGCCACTGATTATTATTAAAATTTGAAAATTGTAGAGGATCTTGTGGCATACCTTGTCATGAAGCCCATGGTCAACATTGAGCAATGAAGAACACTTGATCATTGTCTCCTTCTCTCTTCATGTAGTCAGTTGGAAAATATTGAATTTCCAGGTTGGCTACCAGCTTACATCGATAGTCTTTCTTCTGTTTGCGGCAGTGTGGACAATACTTAGCCAATTGTAATTCAGCTTATGCATGCTTCTTCCTGGCAGTCATTGTGTCAAGATGTGTAGCTACATCATTTATAATATCCTTCTTTAAATCCATGAGCAAATTGGATATCTCTAGCTTTGAGATGCTTGAACCAATCCCTTTTGTGACTGTGCGCTAGTATCCTCTGCCTTTCTTCATAGTTGACCTTGAGTAGTTTTGATAGATTTTATTGAGGTCATCCCAAGAAGATTGGGATATGTCTCCAATCTGATAAATATGTCTCTCCAGTGCCATTTAATACTGTCATACATGATCATAAGATTATTTTTAGCCAGAAGAGTTTGGCAAGGAAAAAAACCTCCTACAAAGGCACACCCCATCCACATATCGTATATTTGAATAGCCAATGTTAATTTATTGCCCATAATGAATTGAGGCAGAACCACCTTGTTTGTGATTAACATTAGAAGATCCATAGACTGCAATAAGTCCATTAAGTTGGAGAGGAAAATTGAAATCATCTACAAAGTATAAAGGAATTGCCTTGGCCTTGGGGATAACACATGTTCTCCTATTAATTTATGAAAATCTTTGCAGATCACATGAGAGTGACAAATGAAAATAGAATCGAGCAAAGAATCATCAACCTAAATAGGGCATGGCACCTCTATTTCATCTAGTAGAAGAAAAATTTCTAGAATTGCGAGGCAGTAATTTTTCATAACGTAAACCACAAGAGTCACAGTGTGGGCACAATACTAGTTTAACTAGCATATTGCATAAAATCTCAACACATTTAATTAGTTAGGAAGGAGGAACTTGTTTATAATCTACCTACAAAATGTGTCATTCATATCCTATCATACCAATATTCTCATTAGATCCAGACTCAATCTACTTCTCACAAATTGAATTTTAAGTTCAGATCACCATATACTGGGAAACATATGTTGAGATTCCGCATGACATTAACCCACATGGAATATTTAATGATAGACATTTGATGTGTGCAAGATATACTAATTGCATCTTAAACTTAATTACATTTGTCACTCGTACATTGCTACAGATGTCATTACATGAAATGGTATGAGATGATGGCCTTTAAAAACTGTATGAACCCTTACACAAAATATGGCACTTATGAAGGCAAATATGGAAACTCTCATTACTCTCACTATACTTATTGATGTATCGTGTATGATAGTGACAAGCCACTCACAATTTACAGGCACCCCCATCTCCCAATACATTGATCATCATGAGCTCATGCTTCCCTCATTCCTAATTTTTTATCTATCAAAATCAATCTTTGCATCTTAATATTTTTGCTAATAAAATTAATTCGGTTTAATGCTTCAAGAGCCAAAACTTCACATCCCAAGTTTTCTATATGATCTTCTAGTGCATTACCTTTGCGTAGAGTGTGAGAGATATAAACCTCATCAAAAGAATCAAGGAGATTCCAAATTTTCTGAAGTATATATGCTAGCTTCCAATTATGTGATTCTCTTTTGATACAAGTGCTTATAATAATGTGAGAGTCACCTTACACTTGAATGTGTTGAACACCACAATTCTTTTCCAAAACTACTCTAGGAAAAAGAGCATGAGCTTTTGCCATTTTATTTGTACCTTGAGGCAAGGGTGACAATTTTATGGAAAGAACATCACCTTGATGATTTCTAAAACATACTCCTACTCCTCAATTTCCAGGATTGCCATGGGAAGAGCAATCAAAGTTGATTTTAGTAAGCCCAAGGATAGGGGGTACCAATAAACTGAATCTATATCTTGTGAGGTTTTTGAATGAGGTTGGTGATACCAACCGATGGGCACATAAATACCTTTCCATTCACGGGTGACAACACTATCCCAATTAGTCAGACCTAGATTACATTTGACTTTTGAATGACTAGCATTAACCACTTTCAATATTGATCTTTCAATACTTGTGAGAACAACTTCAATTGAAGAGGGAGTTTGATAGAATATTATTTTCATGCATTCCCACAATAATGCCCACACCACTAGTATCGGGATAAATTTCAAAAATTTGGAAAAGAAGGAATTAGTATATATAATTCTGGCCAAGATTGAAAAAGGTCCCATAATTTATTAGGAAGAGGAGTGGAATATTGCAGTTTGCCAAGAACAAAAAGCCAACATTGGTATGCAAATGGGAAATTCAAGAGTAAATAGTCCACATCTTCCAGTTGTTGTTCACAAAGAAGACAGTTAAATGACTAGGCAATGTGCAATATTCTTATTCTATCACTTCTTAGGACCCTTTTTTCAATGCAATCCAAGAAAAAACATCTTTCTTTAGGGATATTTACATGGTTCCAGTAGAATGAGAATGCTCGAAAGGGAAATTTTTGTTGACTCTTGTTGCTGAATGATCTTGTAGCCTTCTTTAATAGAATATGCTCCATCCTTTCCAGGAACCCAGAATATCTTATCTTCCTTTCCTGACAAGTAAACCTCCTTATCTAAAAATATTTTGGATAACCTATCTCTAT
Organism: Thuja plicata; assembly: GCA_018584345.1. Taxonomy (NCBI): domain Eukaryota; kingdom Viridiplantae; phylum Streptophyta; class Pinopsida; order Cupressales; family Cupressaceae; genus Thuja; species Thuja plicata. The sequence goes on from MU224198.1 coordinate 478,278, forward strand.
CCTGAGATGAAATAGGTAATGCAACCGGATCCTTCTAAAGAGCTCTTCTGGAAAACTGGCATATTGCTGAAACATAATCCACAAAATAGCAACCCCAAATGTTTTCTAAGGAGGCAATCATGGCATCCATTGGTGCTAAATTAATTAAGGAAGGTTTACCATTCCTAGAGTCTCTCCCAAATTTCAATTTTTCCCCATTATTGACTTCCTAGGAAATATACTTCACCACAATGTCTCAGGATGCCATCATAAAATCCCAAATAACCGATCCTTTTGGGGGATTTGGAATAGAGAATACTCTAGAAGGCCTATTATTATTGAGGTAATTCTATTGTAAAATTTGGCACCACTTGTTATGTGGCTTAAAGTACATTTTCCATACTAGTTTTCCTCCAATAAATTTATTTCTTTTTACCAAAAAATGCACCACCTAGATATTTCACCTATTCCATGTCTTGTAGAGAAATAAGTGGTATTTTTTTTTCACCATTTTTATTCCTTGACCATAAGAAATCTCTAAGCATCTTTTGAATTTTTTGAATCACTGATGAAGGAGCTTTTAGCATTGATATACAATAATTAGGAATAGATGAAAACACTTTTATTATAAGAATAATTTTACCTACAAGTGAAATCCATCTAGCTTTCCAATCCACTATCCTGGAATTGATTCTATCAATAATAGGTTGTTAATAGTTTATTTTATTTTCCCCCATGAAGAAAGGAATGCCAAGGTACACTGGTGGTAGGAAATCTACTGAAAACCCCAAGATATTGGCAATTCTATTGGAGATAATCTAATTAGTATTGAACAAGTAGATTTTTTATTTATTGGCTTCATTGAACAAGTCCAAATTTTACTTAATCTGTTTGGCTTCATTAGCATTTTCTACCCCGAACAACAATGTATCATCAGCAAATAAGGTGTGACCGAAATATTTTTGTCCTCAATTTCTGTCTCTTACTACTAACCAAGAGCATGCTTATTCTAAATGTATCTGTTGAATGCTTCAGCCATTAAGATAAACAAGACTTGGAATAAAGGATCCCCTTTCTGGATCCCTTGTGTTGATGAAAAAAACCCCGCTGGCACCCTATTTATTAGAATTGAAAACCATGCACCCAAGATAGAAGCTCTAATCCATTTGTACCAACCTTTAGCGAACCCATATTTTTTGAAAACTTTGAATAGAAAATCCCAAAAAACTCTATCATAAGCCTTAATCATATCAAGTTTGATAAGGAATTTGGAAGATTTTCTTTTATTAATTGAATGCAGAAACTCATGATAAACTAAAGCCCCTTCCATAGTTTCCCTACCAGGCAAAAATCCTCCTTGCTCCTATGACGTAAGATTTGGTATCACATATAACATTCCTAGATAAATTGCCTTCATTATAATTTTATAAATTGTGTTACATAACGAGATCGGTTTGAAATATGGGAGAATTTTGGGTGTGTTGACCTCTGGGATGATGGCTATGTTAGTTGTGTTGTAGTATTTAACATAGTTTTTCTTTTCCTAGACTCTTTAATAACCCCCAGCAACTCACACCCAATGAAATACCAGCAAGCATGAAAAAATAGAGCTATGAAACCATCTGGACTAGGTGCTTTGTCTGAAGGAAAAGAGTAGACTACTATTCTAAGTTCATAAATTGTGTTCAAGGAGCCATTAATGTTACATTGTCATATTCTAAAATAATTGAAGGAATAGTGTCAAGAAGCTCTTGCACATGAAGATCCTTTGAAGCTGGTAGGTTCTCTGGAGCAAGGATATTTTTCTAGAACCTTACCCCTCCTTCTTGAATGTCACTAGCATCAACTATTGGGTTACCAAAATATGCATGATTGATTGAAAAATATGGTTTGCAACTTTCTTCTATTTTGCAGAAGCATGGAAAAATTTTGTGTTCTTGTCACCCTCTTTTAACCAAAGTTCCTGAGAGTTTTGTCTCCACTATTCCTCCTCCCGACTACATAATTCTTCCCATTTTAGTTGAAGAATTTTTTGTCTATCATAATTATCATTATCCATACCTTGGTTAATAGTCCTTTCAAAAATATCAACCAACTATTTTTTAACATCCTCTTTTTCTTTGAAGATATTTGTGAATACCAACTCGTTCCACTTTTTAATATGTTTCTTAATATACTTCATTTTTCTGCAAATTGATGCATTTTAGATCCATCATAGTTTAGGGAACTTACCCACCATTTCTTGAGAAGAGATAAAAACAAAGGATGTCAAAGCCACGTCCTTTCAAATTTAAAACACAGTTGATGTTCGAACCCCTGATTTGCCTCTTGAGAGTCTACTCGAAGAGAGATGGGAAAATATCTGAGCCTAGTCGAGCCATAAGTTCAGAATGGTATATACGATTTCTGATTTTCTAGTCTTGTGAAATAAGAAGTCTGTCCAATCTTACTACTATCTAAGATAATCTAGCCTTCTTATTGGTCCATGTATAAGAAACATTATTAGGTTCAATACCCATCAGGTCATTATCCTCTACAAAATTTGAAAAATATTGAATAGTCTTCAATGGAGGGAAGATTCCCCTATTCTTCTTTGTATGATTTAGAATAGAATTGAAGTATCCACCCATTATTAGATGCTGACCATTTTGGAGTTGAATGACGTAAGTCAAATTCATCCATAATATTTTCTTGTCATTTTTTGTTGTGGGGCCATACACATTAATCAGGATATAGGATAGATCAACTACATTGAATTTTAGTAATTTCCAGTTATAATTTTGATCTAGGAGCTTCCCTTCCACTATTTTAGGGTCCCATAGTACAATAATACCCCATGTGGCTCCAATCCCCTTCCTGTGAATCGATTTCCAATTTACCCATTTACCTATTGTTTTATCAAAATTTTCTTGTGACATCTTGGTTTCTTGTAACAAGATAATATCTGCCCTCATAGAATCTATCTCTTTCTTGATTCTACATATTTTTTTAGAGTCATTTACGCCTGTAATATTCCATGAGTAAATCCTCATTTCCCACAAGGAAAACCCTTAGATCTCCTTCTAACTCTTTTAGACGGTGTAAATTTACCACGGAGTGTTGACTGAATACTAGCTGCAATTTCTGCCTTAGTCTTTATTCCCTTTGGCTTCCTCCCCTTCTTCTTAGGTGCCGATTTTCCTTGTACGTTTTGATTAGGGGTTTTTTCAATGGATAAGATTAAGTTTTGATCATATCCCTCCAGTGGGATGATTATCTCTAGACTATGCAGATCTTTAACATCATTTGGTGCAAGCTCATTCTTGTTGTTGTCATCCTATATTTCCATTTCTAATTGGTGAAATTTCTTAATCTTTTCCACCATCCCATTTTGCATGGGAAATTCACCAACCTTTTCCAACTTCCCAATGTGTGATGGAACTTCCTCAAATGGATCTACAACATTATCCCCTGCATCCTGATAACATTGATCCATGTACTTGTCAAATCTCTGAGTTTGAGGAATCAACAAATCAATTTGAGTATCATGGTTAGTATCATTTTCTTCCCCGAGACATCCTTGTAGAGCTTTGACATCCTTACCTTCATCTTGAGTATTAACCTATGTTTGGGAAAGTTGGATGGTGGTGAATTTAAATACATTGTGATGATCTAAATCAATATGAGAATGGGGGTTGCGATAATCTAAAGATGATCATTTTCAGCACTGTGCATATCCTCCTCCTGTGCTACACTTTTGTAGATCATTTTATTAGCTAGCTCTTTGATCATTTTATCAATAAGTTTATGAGATTTTAATTCAAATACAGTTTGTTTATTGAAGACTTCATGCATACTTGACATATTAATCAGATAGTATTGAAACATTAGCTGATGGACAATGTTAATTAACTCTTGGTTGGAAGACTCTGATTTCTCCCACTCTATATACTTAACTTTTTTTGGAGTGACCTAAGAGTTTGAATTCTTAGAGTGCATCCACACTTTATAGAAATAATAAATGACCTATAAATATGTACAAAATATACGTGGTGGCAGATTTGATTGTTCTTGTATGAATCCCTCATTGTTAACCTGAGTAGAACCTTTAATCAAACACATAGTTGGGGTTAAGACCTGTTAAGCTTATCAACAAGGCTCTTTTGGCGAAGCAGGTGTGTAGAATCTTTGGTGATACTAAAAAATGGAATGGTATAATTAAAAACAAATACCTCCTTAACTCCAACAACTTGAAGGATCTCCTAAACAATGAAGCAAGGGTTAATGGTTCTTACATCTGGAATAGTCTTTTCTCTTCCATTGATCTTTTGAGAAAAGGAATAAGATGGAAATTGGGTGATGGGACCAATATTGAT
>MU224198.1:482743-503562 GCA_018584345.1 Thuja plicata
TCTTGGAAGGATCTCTCTAGCCTTGATAGAAGTTTGTCCCCTCTTATGATAGAATTGCAGTCCTAGTTCAGTGAAGGTAATCATCCTGACAAGATTGTGTGGAACCTCTCTTCTAATGGTGAATTCATGGTGGCCTCTGCCTGCTCCTTCTACTCCAAGGAAGTTAAGCCTCAGTGTGCAACTATCTGGTATAAACTCCTTACTCCAAAGAGTAAATTTTTCTTTTGGATTATTATCTAGAATAAGCCCCTAACCATTGATAATTTAGTTAAAAGAGGTTTCTTTCATGTAAATAGATGATGTCTTTGCAATGAACAAGATGAATCCTGTGATCACCTCATGATCCATTGTAGTTTTACTCGGAGAGTTTGGTCTTTGGTTTTTCAAAATTGGAATTTGGCTTGGTTCTTTCTTAAATCTTGGCAAGACTTTGTCACTCAATGGAGATATCCTTTTGATAATGATCTAGTTAGAAATTTTTGGAATCTTATTCTGCCTCATCTTTGCTGGTGTATCTGGAAGGAAAGAAATAAAATAATCTTTAGAGAGAAATTTGCTAAACCTGAAATCATCTTCAACATAATGTCTAGATCTATTAGGGAAAATTTTAGTTCTGCTATAACTAATAACAATAGCAAGCACCGGTTTCTCATCCCTGATGTGGATTGGTCTACTTGGAATTTTCCTCTTCACAAGTCTCAAGATTTCTCCCAAAGAGAATCCTCTGTCTGGATTGCTCCTCCTAATGGCTGGGTTAAAGATAATTTTGATGGGGCCTCCAAAGGCAACCCGGGTGTCTCTCGGGGTGGGGGTATCATCAGAGATAGCTTTGGCAACTTTTTAGGTGCCATATCAATCCCCTTGGGAATTCAGTCTAATCATAGAGCAGAGGCCTTGGCTGCCCTCAACACTATCCTGCTAGTGGAAGAATTGGGATTCAAAAGAGTCTGGCTCGAAGGTGACTCTTTAAATATTATAAATAATATTAAAGATATCAATCCCCCTTCCTGGACTATCGAGCATATCATTCTCAAAATTAAATCTATAGTCCAATCCTTTGAGGTGTTCCACATATCTCATAATTATCAGGAGACCAATCAGGTTGCTGATTGTCTTGCCAATATTGGAGTCAAAAGCGAGGGGATTCAACAATGGAAAGGTAACACTATTAGTAATGATATGGTCACCTCATTTATTAATTATGATAAAATCAGGCAAAAAGAAGGAGTCATTAAAAGGGTTTTTAATGATATCAATTAATTCATCTCAGATCGGGGGGAGTTGGAATGACATCCAAACTAATGCGAAGTACATATCTAAGATGTGGATTTATACTCTAATTATGAAAGCCCAAACTTTAATGTGTGCCGCTATCATCATTATTATCTTTGGCCAGTTTGTGCATGTGAAGAGGATTGTGAATCAGTTTAATAGCCTTATTCTACCAAAGAACAACCAAAATCATAACATCTCCCAGTCTGAGAAAAAAGAGCATGTGAAGTATTTGGCCATGGGTGGTGATCTCAGAAGGGAAGAGCCCACAGAATGCAAGTGGGAACAGGATAAGAAAGTGTGGAGAATCTTAAAGAAAGGCCATGTTCTTCGATATCTTTAGAGACTCCATGATTTTGACACATATGTTTCCAAATCCTTTGCTGATGGTTGGGATAAGGGCACGGTAAATCTAGCAGGAAAATATTTTAGATTCAGCCTCGAGGTTCTTTCTAATATTACTGGTCTCTCACTGGATGGTCTGAAGTACTCAAAAGAGGTGAAGGTTGGCACCAGAGCTTATAATAAATTTCCTGTTACTGATGAGGAGAGGGCTCTTCTAGTGAAAGGTAAGAAAGACTATGTTGATATGGATAATATTGATAAAATTTGGGGTTCTGTTATCAAAGTTATAATGGAATACTTCACTCTTGAGGGGAGATTTTCTAGGGTCTACAATTATCATATTGCCCTATTTAATCACTTCAGACATGATATCCGCATTTCTTTTCCCTATTTTCTCCTCTCTTCACTTAACCAAAGCATTACTGACTATAGAGTGAAGAATTTCCCTATCCTCCATGTCGAGCTTATTCGCCTAATAGTTGATTATGATAGAGACCACATTCCTGACCCTATCCCTGTCCAGATTAAAAAAAGGAAGAATGTTGAACCTCTGTGAAAGAATCCTAAACCTAAGAAAGCTTTTTTTCCCTCTGAGCCAAATTCCTCTAAGCCTCTAGAAGGGCCGAAGATTGATAAGCACCCTAGTGATGCCATTGCCTCTATTCCTGATAAGAATGTCCTGGAACCCTCAGCTAGTCCTATCCTCCAGGAACCCGACGGTGTGAAGCTTATTCCACAAGATACTGAGACTAAGGTTGACAAAAATACTTAGATGGAATCTAATGTTGTGCCTAATCCCACTACCCAGACCCCTGAGGTGAAGGATTCAGAGGATCCTGAAATCAATAATGTCAAGGACAACCCTGAGGAAAGTGAAGTAAATCTGAAAATTGGGGAAAATCTTAACCCTGCTCTGGAGATTATTCATGAAAATGGAAAATAGAATACTGAGATTGAGGTTGAGGATGTTGTCAATAAAGACAAAGAGACTGATACTAATCTTATTGATAGTAATGCAGACAAATTGGGGGACAACAACTTTAGGGTTTTGGGAGAGGAAAATTTGGATTCTCACGATTCTCCCAGCTCTGAGAAGGAGAACATGGAAGAAGATAGTGAGAGAACTCTTCATGGTAGAAAACCCCAATCTCTTCAAACAGAAATCAGAAGGATGGATTCATAGGTCAGAAGAACTATCATCATGACCCCCCTTGAGATTGCTAAAAATAAATCCATCTATAGTTATAATCTGGAAAAATGGGTGCAGAGTGATTTGGTTGAGCTTAAGAACAGATGTATCAAATTGGAAAACAAGAACTCTATGATCAAGGATACTATGTTCTTCAGAAAGGAGTTTCCTCATAATGCTAATACCCATGTGTTTGATTACGGTTCTGATATTGATGAAAAAATTAAAAAAGCAGTCGAGATAGCTATGATACCTATCTAGAAGAAAACAAGTGGGAATGACGAAATGTTAAAACATTTGCTTAGTTTGGTGAACACAGGTATGAGTTCTACTCTGGAGAACTTGATTTCTCTGAGTAAAATGCTGGAAGGAAACAAAGATACCATTGACCTTACTGACCCTACCCAGCAGATGGGACTTGGCACTCGTACTATGTCAAAGAAGCAAAAGGTTGATGATCAGGAGATTCAGAGGCTAAAAGACAATGTGAATACCATGCAGACTTAGCTGGAGGAATCTAAGAGATTCTTTAAGACTTTGTCTTGACCTCAGTGCTGGTGGCTTTCTTTCTCTGTTTCTCTTCCAGCGTCTTTTTTGTCTTTTGTGTTGTAGGTGCTTATTGTTGAATCTGGGAGTTATCCCTTTGTAGCTTGTTCCTTTCCTTCAGGTAGGTTTTTTTTCTTTGGGTTTTCATGCCTATCTCTCATCTCTTTTTTTAAAGGGTTTCGGGGTCCCTTCAAAACCTATTTTTACCGTAATCAAAAACTACCTATCTTTCGGATTTGGCTTTGGCCAAAAATCCAAAACAAAATGTATGAACATAATATTTTTACTTGAGATGGGAAATTTGATTTTCTGAACTAGGTCTGTTTTAGATTTTCAATTTCCAGTTGTTTTCATTGTCTATCAACATTATATTTTTAGTAGGTCAGAATTCCAGCATCTTTGAAACCTTCACTTACAGAATTTTGATTATTGTTGTCACAGTGCTTCCTTCCTCAATCCATCAACTTTTAATTAAAAATTAATATATTTTTGTATCCCAATTCATGTACTCCATCATGTCATGAAATATTGAGCATGGAGTTTAGGATGGCTTTTTTAGAGTTTTATCACTATATGGGACTATAAATTTTTCCCAAAATTTAGAGCTCCAACACATATAAGACAAGTATTGCATAGATTGAAAGAAGAGAAGATGATAATTAACCTTAAGAAGTGTTCATTAATTAAAGAGGATAGAGTGTATTTGGGATTTTTAATTTTAGATGATGGATTGAAGATGGACCCTGAGAGAGTGAAAGTAATAGTGAAATGGCCTACACCTAAGAATTCTAGTGAAGTTAGTTGTTTTCATGGGTTGGCAAGTTTTAATATAAAAAGTTCATAAGGAATTCAGTTCTATTTGTATGTGATGATAGAGACAATGATAGGTGATAAGAAGGATTTTACATGGAAACGTGGATCTTATAGAAGTTTTGAAACATTGAAGCACAAGGTCATAGAATTATGTGTGTTGGCCTTACGTGATTTCAGTAAAGTATTTTATGTTTATTTTGATGCAAGTGGAAGTGCAATCGGAGGAGTATTGAGTCAAGAAGGTAAACCTATTTATTTTTACAGTAATAAATTGAATGATGCTAAGAAGAAATATTCAGTGTATGATCAAGAATTTTATGTTATTGTTCAAGCCTTGAAGAAGTGGAGACATTACTTGATGCGTAAGGAATTTTTTTTGTATACAGATCATAAATCTTTATAGTACTTGGGTAGTTAGAATAATTTGAATCAGAGACATATGAAATGGTTTGAATACTTATAGAACTTTAATTTTGTGTTGAAGCATACAAAATGGTTTGTCAAATAGGGTTGTAGATGCTTTGAGAAGAAGGAATTTGTTGATAGAGATGAGAGTGGAATTTATTGGCTTTGATGAATTGAAGAATATGTATAAGAGTGATATTGATTTTGTAGAACCTTAGAAGGCATGTAATGAATCTGATATTGATTAGCATAATAAGTGGATTGTTATTTTATTCAGGAATGTATGTTTCTTAGGGGAACTCAGTTATGTATAACCAATATTATCGATGAGGATTAATCGTGTCAAGGAGAAACATACTGGTGGACTTGCAAGACACTTTAGTATTAATAAGACCTTGCATTTTCTTAAGTATAAATAATTGTGGCCTCATATGTATAAGGATGTTCAGAAATTTGTGAATAATTGTAGAGTTTTCCAAGTGGCTAAGGAGTAAGATAGAACACTAGATTGTATTTAACAAGTAAAATAAAAATAAGATGTCACCTTTTTATGAAGGAAAAGGCTAACAAAATCAAAGTTGTTCAACTTCAATAGTATAGAAATGAAATTTATGTTTAGAATTTGAAGATGATGTAAACTAAATAAATGTGTTAAAATGGATGAAGTTTATGATTAATATTTTTAATAATTTTTTTGAATAATAATTGATATGTTTTTTAAATTTTTAAAGACGATTGTTTAGTTGCTGAAAAATGCTGAAACTTAGGGATCTAGTTCCCACCAAAAAATTATATGTAAATAAATTTTTCTTTACCTAATTTAAAAATATTTTATTGATGACTAATATAGCTAGTGCATGAAGAAATAAAAATTGGTTTGTGACCTATATTTTCTCTTTTATAATAATTTAAATTCCAACTCACCTGAAATCGATAGTTTTCATCCCTGACCATAACTTTCATAATAAATCTATCCCAATACAAAAACATAAATACATATTCTTGAAGAGGACTCTCCCCTCTAGAGAACCAAATATATTTCAACTTTATTTAATATTATTTACAAATTTTTTTCTTTCTCCGAACCAACATCTCCTTGTCTCTTAAAATGTGTACTTGTAATATTTTTTAATTACAACAGATTATGTATAATTAAAACACTAAAAAATCTATATGAGGATAGTCATGACTCGGATCTCTACAAAAGGGTATGTTTTTCATTTTTAAAATAATATAATTAAAAAATATTAGGAGTTATTCAAATGTCATTTTTTCTGAAATAATTTTATTTCTATGGTAATTGGACCTAAAGTGGTATAAACATTCATTTAATACACATTTCCAATTGGAAAAGTTAAAGAACTTATCTAACTTAGCTAAAATGAATCTAGCCAGACCATATGTTTGACCAAAATTAGTTTTTAGTCAGAAATACTAAAATTCAGCTGTGTTGATAAGTTAGCCTAAAATGTGACACCTCATTGTGCTTTTACCCATACACCTTACCAATTCCTAATAGACCTTGTAAACATATAAAAATCTATTTTATCTTTTGCTTCCCTAAGAATCAATGAGGTAATGATTCTATATTTATTGTGGCGGATAGATATTTTAAAATGTCACATTTCAGTCCTTGTAAGTGTTAAATTTGGATCAGATCTATTAAAATGACAAAGCTGATAAGTATCTACAAATAATTAGATTAATTAATAAGTAGATCATGCATAAAAATTTAAATAGTTCAACTTAATTAATGATCTAAATTAAAGAAAGAGAACACATGACACCAAAATACCTTGGGAAAACCTCCCATGTGGAGGTGAAAATCCTAGCAAGAAATGAAAGATTAATATTCAAAAATGTTAACTCAAAGTACAATGTTGATTCATCAATTAGAGTGTAGCACCAGATAGTTGAAAAGATCAGACCTTTATCTCTACAAGCATAGCTCTGATCCAGGTCCAGTATGGACTCTTCTTCAATGTGTGATTTAATTATGTATCAAATCATACCACCATGTTGCAATGTGGTTGCTGTTCAGATCAAATCATTGTCTTTATGTGTATTGATGTCTTTCTTTTTGGTATTTGTTCCCTAGCCTTTGAATTCATTGTTGAAGATAGAATGTATTATATATATGACTGAATCATTTTTTCTCACAAAGTTGTAGTTATAGTCTTGTAGGTGATGCTTGAAATACAACCATGAATTATATTCTTTGCTGAAGTGTAGCAGAGATGAAATCAAAAGTATCCTTGTGTATATTGATCTTCTCTTACATTCAAACTTTCTCATATATATATATATATGAGGTAAAACAATTACAATGCAAGGTCGACCTCCAAGGTTGACATTGAAATTACAATATTGATGCCATAATTTGGGCCCAGCCCATAATTAATTCAATTTATATTATTTTAATTATTTTAGTTCTCCAATTAAAATAATTACAATAAATAAATTATTTAATTCTCCAATTAAATAATTTAATCTCTATATTTTTTTATTTTATTTTTTGGCAAAATTGGCATAGCCTTTATGATATATTATTATATAATAAGTACACTTCTTCAAGGTCTCAACAGGGAAAGAAGTAGGAAAGAAAACCCTCTATCCCTACCCAATATATAAAATCTTTACAAAGACCAATGAGACTACTATGGCAGTGATGAACATTTCCTAAAATCACAGAGTGGCTCTAGAATATGTCTGTCGGTAAAAATGTATAACATGTCAATTACATCGGTATAGATTGATAAGGTGAAACACTAATGCTGACCCTTCATATACTAGAGTCCAGGATGCCCAAAAACCACAAAACTAGACTAAAAAACCACACAAAAAAACATATCTCTAAAACTGATTTTACTAAAAACCCACATTACCTTTCCCTTTGGTTACACCTCTGCCAGTTTGGGAGATTGCCGATGATGCTAGAGAAATGATGGTTGGAGAAGACACCTATGTTTCATCTTTGTCCACACAAGCTAGCACAATATAAACTCGTTCAAATAATAGGAATGCATTTTCCACCATCCTACTTGGTAGAATATCCATAAATTTAATAATTTCTCTTCTTAGATGTAGTTGGTCTTGTCCCTCCAAAGCCAACTTAAGGATATCATACAGGCGTGAAAACTCCTTTTTTTCCTCTACATGTGTTGGAGGAAAGAGAACCCCAATCCATGCCTTTGAATTCTGCAGCTGGTATCCTTTGAGTGCCAAATGAATCTCCCCTTATGTCAAAAATTATAGTTTTAAAACATTAGTGGCCATTTGGAGGAGCAACGTATAATCCATAAGCATGTCATACCAATTTGACAAGAATACCGAGACTACCTGGGTGTGATATACATGTCTTGGGTAATCTGGTAATAGGAAACCATCCCTAATAATACCTTTGATTGCCTCATTAATATGGCCAGGGAGTGGCTTAAAAGATACCCTCATCTTTCTCTCCAAGTAGGGTCCTTCCACCTGGTATTCCCAATATTTAATTTGAAGAGAAATCCTAATATTTGGTTCTCTCTAATCCATGCTTATCCTTGAGACAGCCTAAAGAAATGCTTTCTATAGTTGGAAGAGCCAAAAACAGAAACAAGGATAGGGGAATAAATATCCCATGATAATATTTATCGTCATAATGGCCAAAAAAGTGAATAGGTCTAGAGTTTATGCCACACGCATTTCAGATTAGGGAAATCTTAGAAACTAACACTTTTAATAGTGGGATATATTTATTTAGATACTACCATGTATCCAACGTCCTTTCTTGGACAGTTAGCATGTCTTACCGAGTGACACCTCACCTGCTTGCCTCAAGTCACATAAATTTCTGCTTTGGTTTTTATCACCTTGGCCATGCCTCTGAATAAGAAGTGTGTAGATGTGATGGAGGTATTATTCTTTCATTCTTCCACTTGTATTTGGCACATGATTCCTATAATGCATCTGACAGTTGGCACCATAAATCCCTTTAGTGGAGATCATACATATGTTATATTCCTCCCCGTATAATAACTATCAAAGGACATTCACACAAGTTACTCATGGCATTATTCTTTTAGAAAGACTAGCTCATGTGATTACATTGTACCTTCACAAAGTCTAATTGCCAATCCATTTCCACTCCATCCGCTCTGAGATTAGATAACTAGTTAGCCAATTTGATGGCCTCCCTATAAAAATGCATAATTATGTATGAACAAAAAGGTAGGGAGGACTTTAAGTACTTCATGCAACATGTATTGGACCTCCCAATTAACTTTGGATTTATCTTATAAATAGGATATAATAATTAGGTAGTCACCTTCGATATGCAGGTCTGTTACTCCCATTCGAATAGCCAATTTCACCCCACATAATACTGCCCATGCCTCAGCCATGTTGTTTCTTCCTTCAGGGAGTTTACAGTCAACTACTACCACAAGATATTTATCCCACCTCCTTAAAGAAAAACCTACACCATACTTGCCTAGATTTCCTTTACAGGCACCATCAAAGTTCAATTTTATGTGTTTTGATTTTGGGGTATCCATTTAATATCCTTTCTTAGTTGTTGTTATGGAATTCTACCTACTAGGACCCCTTTGAATGGTATAGAAATCTGTTTCCAGCTATTTAGAATTGCATTGTCAAATGATGTGAAAGTAGAAGAGAGTGCCTTCACCTTTGATACATGAGCATTAACGATTTGGGAGGCATATTTTTTGACCAATATGAAAACCTAGTCTTCCAATGAAGCCTATGTCCTAAAGATTCTTTTATTTCTGTCCCACCATAGACACCAAACTACTACAGCCATGATTACTCACAAAATTATTGTGAAGAAAGATTCTTGATGTAAGAGAGGCCATAACTGAAGGATCGTCCTGACTAAAATGTGTAGGGGACCCTGCCATCCAATTTTATAGAGAGGCCATTTCAATATATTTTGCGTGTAGTCAAAGCCTATCAGAAGATGATTAGAATCTTCCACTCCTCTCCCATATATGGTCCAGGGGAATGTGTCCATGATACCAAGGCATTTTAATCTCATGGTGGATAGAATCCTATCTTGGATTGCTAACCAAAAGAATACCCCAATCTTAGGCATGATCACATTATGCCAAACAAACTTTAGAGTAGGCATTTGGGAGTTTGGCATTATGACTAGGGATTCGTAGCCCTCTTTGACTATATATTTACCTAAATTACTCTTTTTCCATATCAGTAGGCCCCTCTCCCCATTAATGGATAAGAACCTTGTTCTTAGTAAACCCTCCAACTCCTATTGCTCTCCTTGTAGGATTGGTAGATGGGAAAAGTCCTTCCATTTATACATCCCATCTCTCCAAGTATAATAGACTTGAGCCTTATCTCCCCAGTATTTCTCTAGGATGGTTTTCACTCTTTGAATATTATGGAGGGAAGATAATTGAGGAAATCCATTCCATGAGTCTAACCAAAACAATGCCTGGGAGCCTGAGTTAATCTTCCATGAGAGATTAGGGAGAATGACATCTCTGCTGCTAACTATAAAGTTCCACATGATTGAGCTTATGAGGGGGTTCATAATTGATAAAATTATTTCTTGATCATCCAAATCAAGATACTCTACTCTGATGAGCTTATCCCAAAGGCTATTCATGCAGTCATAGATTTTCCTTGACAGTTTAGCACCTAGACTGAGATTTCGTTCATGGATTCTATGAAAGCCTAATCCCCCACTAGTTTTAGGTTTACAAAAATTATTCCATGAGGCCAGTGTAATCCTTGATTTATCATCCATATTCCCTTTCCATATGAAATCCCTCAAACATTTCAAAATATTCTTCATCACCCCACGGGGGGGAAGAATTACTGACATGACATAGTTAGGTATAGAACATAAAATAGATTTGGATAGAAGGATTCTACTTGCGAGTGACAGCCACCTAGCTTTCCAAGATGCAATTATTTCTTTGATGTTTGACACAACTGCATCCTAGAATGCAGTTTTAGCTTTGACTTGAAAGAAAGAGATACACATACACTTGAAGGGGGTTTGTGCCACTGAAAATCCCAACATCCTCTAGATAACACTACCCGCTTTAGGATTAATGTTGAAGAGGAAGATCTTTTATTTTACCTCATTTATTTTTTGGCTAGAGGCCTCACAATATTTTTCCAAGGTGTCCTTTATAATGTTCTCTTCCTTGAAACTTACTTTCCCAAATAGTAATGAATCATCTACAAAGAGAGTATGAGATATAAGATTAGCTGATTCTACCTTATGATAATGCCTTCCCACAAGGCCAGGGATTTTTTAAAGGAGATGAGTCTGCCGAGACCTTCCACAAAGATAATAAAAAGAAAGGGGGAAAGGGAGTCCCCTTGTTTGACTCCTTGTGATGATGAGAAAACATGGACTGCCATTAACCGTGACTAAAAATTTAGCTCCCGAAATGCAGGACAAGACCCATTTAATCCATTTTTTTGTCAAAGCCCATTTTTACCATAACTAAGCTCAGAAAATACTAGTTAACTCTGTCGTATGCTTTGGTCATATCCCATTTGAGGATCATAGAAGAAATTCCTTATTCCTTGATCGAATGGAGCACTTCATGCGCTATAAGGGCCCCTTCAACCATATCTTTACTAGGGAAAAATCCACCTTGTTGTTCTGAAATGATTTTAGGAATCATTTTCCCCAGCCGGGTAGCCATTGATTTTGATATTATTTTGTAAATTGTGTTACATAGGGAAATAGGTCTGAAATCTGCAAAAGATGAGGGGTGCTGACACTTGGGGATTAGGGTAATTATTGTGTTATTAAACTATTTCAACATTCACGCATGCCTCCTGGATTTCTCCGCCACTTTAAGGATATTCGTGCTCACAAAATCCCAATATTTTTTTAAAAAGTAAGGTGTCATTCCATCTGGATCCAGAGCCTTATTTTCATTCATTGAAAACACCATGGTTGATTGGGAGTTGCATTTTCCTCCACTGAAAGGAGATGGGAAAAAATCAGATGGCGTACATTTGGATGTCTTTCTCATTATTAAGAATTAGACCATTTTCATCTTTAATTTGGAAGATTGATTTTTTATGTCATTTGACTTTGTCTGACATGTGGAAAAGGTAGTATTTCTATCTCCTTCTCAAAGCCACAACTCCCTTGATCTTTGCCTCCAATAAATTTCCTCTCTCAGCAACACTCGTCAATTTTAAAATTATTTAGTTTTTGTTCCTCATATATCTCAGTTGTCATGCCTTTGCTGAGTATGGTCTCCTTAATGTGTCCTAGATTTCATTGGATTTGAGCCTTTTGCTTAAAGATATTCCCAAAATATGATTTATTCCATTTTTTCATATTTACTTTGATGAAATCCAGTTTCTTGGACAATTTGAACATGTTTGATCTCGTCATACGTGCGACATGTAGCCACTAATTTTGCAATAATGTTTGCAATAATGTTTGTAATAATCTCTATATTATTTAATTCTCTAATTAAATAATAAATTATTTAATTCTCCAATTAAATAATTACTTCATCCAATCTCACAATTAAATATATTATTATTTAATTCTCTAATTAAATAATTAATTCATTATTTTAATTCTCCTAATTAAAATAATAAATTATTTATCTTTCCAATTAAGTAATTAATCTCACAAAAGATTATTTAATTCTCCCAATTAAATAAATAATTAATCCATCCATAGATAATATTATTTAATTCAGATATTATTTAATTTTCCTTTGTTAAATAATTATTAATTTACATATTTAAACTAATTAATCCACAATTTTAATTTTTCTAATTAAAATAATGAGAGCTAGAATCCAATCTAGCTACTAAAAATTAACACTCCCTCTTATCTAGGAGGATTCTAGCCCTTACCATTATTTTCCATCATGCCTACTCGTAGAGGATGGATGCATACCTGCAAAAAAAAATCAACCATTCCCATCATGCCTACTCTGAGAGGATGGAACCATCATGCCTACTCATAGCAGATGGTCAAAGCATATCCACCATAACTACTCGCAAAGGGTGGAACCATCATGCCTACTCACAAAGGATGGTTGAACATACCCACCATACCTACTCGTATAGGGTGGGAGAGGACAAGCCTCAAGATGATCGCCTTGCTATTCCCACAGAGAATGATAAAAAAAATTTCTATCGTACATTTCCCGTACAGGGTGTATTTAAAATATTACAATGCCACCTTATATTGCCTGTAGAGGGTGGACTTTAATTACGACACCACCTTACATTACCTATAGAGGCACTAGTACATTTGTGACCTCTTTTTGACTGCTATGCGTCGCAATTAAGACACTATGCCATTGGGAAAGTGACATCGAGCGGTGTTGCAGTTTTGGTGTCGAAATCACTAACTGTAGCTATGTCTGTCATTATTGCAATGGTCATGACCATTGCAATATGCACCGACTATGAGGGTTAGTATGCTTTTGTTTCACATTATGCATGCCACCATTAGGATGGGTATGCGACAGAGATGTTGTACATGCGACATCCACCTGTCTTACTATTCTGACATATGGACATCGTGTGTAGTGTTTTGGCGTCGGTCGTCCACTGAATATCGTCACAATTATGATGGTATGGTATGTTTAAAAAAAAAATTTGTCATGTGCATTGAGTGGGACCTTAAAATATTGAGCTTCTCTTTGTTTCAAGAATAGTTTAACATTCTCTACTTAACAGGGCCAACCACGTGAATGTGGAAGCTCATCTGGCCCATACTAGGAATCTCTTATGACCTTTAGGACACTTTAAGATCTCTAAGATGTAATCTTAGGGATCATAAAGGGTCATAAGAGATCCTGGGACACAATAGTTGAGATACATAAATGTAGGCATCATGGTCACAATTGTTTGGAGTCACACCATAATTGAGTCGTATACCCAGACGATGCAATCCAACCACTACTCCTCTAGTTCTAAGTTAGCACTGCAGGATCCAAAAACAATAGCTAAGGATTAAATTTAGAGAGCGGAGGAGGAGGGCCATAACGACCAAAATAATATAGGGGATCCTATATTATTTCGGTCGTTATGGCCCTCCTCCTCCGCTCTCTAAATTTAATCCTTATCTATGGTTTTTGGATCCTGCAGTGCCAACTTAGAAATGGAGGCAGGGATAACTTTAAGAAACCCTGCTGTAGAAAAATATATAAAATCCTGGCGAATCTTTCATTTTATTTTAAAAAAAATTAATTCCTATTGGCGAATTTCTCAATTTTTTTGGAAAACAAATTATTTGTATTGACAAATATTTTTTAATCACAAATTTTTTGTAGAAAATATTGGCTAATCTCAAGCAATAACCAAAATTTCATTAATGACCATGGAAAATATTTATATTTAAAGAAAAAAGAGTTCTTATAGAAAATTGTTAGGCTAACTATGAAAATATTTGATGGGTTTAAGGGAACTCTATAGTATCTAGTTGCTACCATTTATTTAAAATATAATCGAATAATCCTCATTGTATTGTGTGAGATAAATGTATCATTATTTTTATTATTATAATAGGACCCACGATTTCTTCATTGTCATTGATTTATCAACAATCCAAAGGAAATATTAGCCCCGATAAGCATTACAAATAAGATAGTAACATTTTGGCCTCATGGAATATAATGAAGATCACTAGATTATATTTTAAATCAATAATGACAACTAATATCGGTGACACAACCCTACTATAACTAACAGTTATGATATATTATTCATGAATTAATTTAGATTTCTATAATAACTGATAAAATTTAGGTGAATTGAATCTAACCATCTATCAAATATTAGGTGAATATTTGAGTTCAAATTTTTAATAAAATAAATTATTTGGCGATTTAAATATTTCTAAAATAAAATTTTGTAAAATTTTGGCGATTTAGGTCGCCTTAAATCTTGAATTATTAGCCAAATTTGGATTCTCAAATTTCAAAAATTACCCAATTGGCGAATATTAGCCACTAAAAAAATCACTGACTGGAGGAGTATTGATTGCATTGCATCGTCTAGGTATACCACTCAATTATGTTGTGTCTAAAAACCATTGTGACCATGATATCTACATTTATGTTTCTCAGTTGTTGTGATATCTACATTTATTTTTATCAGCTGTGTAGAATTTATAGTGTTAGAAGGCCCCAGATGGGCATAAATTCAATGTACAATTATGGTCTTGAATAGATAAAGTGGAACTGGAATTTCAACAAGGCTGGGAAAAGTTTGTGCATAATTATGAACTTTTTCTGAAATTCGAGTTTCAATTTATCTTTATAAGACCATAATTGTACCATTGAATTTTTTATCATCTCGGCCTTCTAACACTATATGTTCTCCTGGTTGTTTATGTTGTGTCTCCAAAGAATTGTGACCATGATGCCTACATTTATGTTTCTCAACTGTTGTGAGATTAAAAGTCTTCTAAGGAACATGTCGTCTCTATGTGGAACTGCATAGGATCGTCACCAAAGGGGGTTCCAAATCAGAGAACTCCCTTTCACTTAATAATTATGAAGCCATCAATGGTACATTAGTTTTTTAGGATTATAAGTTTCCATTGATGGCTTCAAATTACCAAGAAAAAGGTGTACAAAAGACTTAGCACCCTCCATAGCCTTTTGCTTAAATTTCTGCCCATCTGGGCCTTCTAACACCATATGGAATGTGATGTGTTTATAGAAGAGATCAGACTCCACCATCATCACTTCCTCACTTCCTGATGTCGTTGAAGGGTATGTGTAGGATCATGGTATGTCATAAAGTGGCGATATGAAAAAGAAGTCATGATTGGTAGACTGATTGAAAAATAGCTATAACTTTCAAGTGGTATATAATTTTTTAAATATGAATCATGTCTCACATTATATGCTTTGCCTACTACAAGAAAAAAAAATCAATTTTATGAAGTTTAGACTAAGTTAAGGTGGTCAGGCATGAGAGTTTTTATATTCTGGAAAAGTTGTAGAAGAAAAATCATAATTAATTATTTACTTGGAAAAAAATTACAAAAAAATATGCATCACATCCGGACATTAATCTACTACTTATATCTAGAATCTAGTAAAAAAATATTATCATTTGATTGTGTTTAAGGTGGTCAGACATACACCTACTTCTTATCTTTTTCATCCAGATTGATAGAATGATTGAAAAATAGCTATAACTTTCAAACGGTATAACATTTTTGAAATTCAAAATATGAGTCACATTCTATTATTTTCCTACTACAATTAAAAACTTTAAAAAAATCAATTTGATGAATTTTACACTAAGTTAAGGTGGTTAGACACGATATTTTTTATATTATGGAAAAGTTGTAGTAGAAAATCATAATTAATTATTTACTTGGAAAAAAATTACAAAAAAATCTGCGTCACATCCGAACATGAGTCTACTACTTATATATAGAATCTTCTAAAAAAAATTATCATTTGATTGTGTTTAAGGTGGTCAGACATACACCTTCTTCTTATCTTTTTCCTGAAATTTTCATACTACTGCATTGAAATTTGAAATTTCACCATGTATAGAATATTTTTTTTGAGATAATGGATAGTAGCTTAGAAAGTAGATTCAATTTTCTACAAATTCTCTTCTTACACATTATTTATATAAGATTGAAAACTTGTCCAAATTTTTATGTCAACTTTCCTAACACTAATTTTATGAATTTTCATTGCCACTTAAGGCCTAGTTTGGCATACCATGATCCTGCACATACCTTGAAGCAACATCATGTTATAATAGTCCCAAGGGATAACTAAGAGGGGGGGGGGTGGTGAATCAGTTATTAGTAACTTTAATTCTTTTTAACTTCCTTAGCTCTTAGCTTCAGAATACAACAAATTAAATGCTTAATCAGATAACACAGTACACAACACACAATTTGATTACGAGGAAACCAAATGGTAAAAACACTGGTGAAAATTAGCACCCACAATGAACTATACTTGTTTATAGTAATCCCTATTAGAAGATATTTCAACCCTGTTAGGAGTTTTACTTTACAATGCAATAAGTATAGTGACATGGTTAAGGGTCGGACCCTTTTAGGAGTCTTTTACAAATAACCCTGTTAGGGGTGGTGGACTCACTGTCCAAAAGGTCATTGCTTAATGGTGAAGGCTACAACCTTCTGTATAACAGATATGCACTATATCTAATGATGAACTGTAGAGTAGACTTTCTATCTTTATTAGTTCCAGTGTATTACAATCTTTCACTTCTTCTTCACATAGACTCTTGATGAATGAACCACATCTGATATTCTTCTCTGTACATCTTTCGTCTCTTTTTATATCATTCACACTTAGTGTGTCACAAATTACTTGGTATAATTATCTTCCTCAAAGTATGAGATCATAGGAACTGTTAGAAAACTCTTCATAACATCCTTGTCGGCTCTATTAAGCACACAAACAATATTAAGTCCACATAACACAAACTGAATAGACGCGACACTTCACTAAGTCAGCCTCACCAAATTAACTCTAACTTTGCAATCTTCTTGAAACACATTTGGTTCCTTTAGATAAATATCATCAAATCATAAATAATCATGAATATGCACATGCATATCCTGAAGATAGACGCAACTCAAGAAACACGTTACATATGTCAGCTCTGAACAGATACTCTTCCAGAACTGTAACTTCCAATAACAGAATTACACAACTTGACTGAAATATCATATCTGGATCTGCATGTATTAACATAACATAATAAACATGTCAACAACATATATCTAACCACGCAAGTCTTCATGTCATCATTTTGATAAGTACATACAGAATCACTGCTGTGTATTATATGTTGTCATCAATGACAAACATTCAATCAATCAACTATTCAGAATCAAATCACCAACACATTAGACTCCACCATCATCACAATATGATCACTAAACAGGTTTGTATGTCTTTTACTTTCAAGTTAGGCTATTTTCATTCTTTTTTATGAAGTTGGGTGATCCTTGCCAATGTCTCTAGGGTTGAATCCAGTATGGTCCTGTATGATCCAAAACCTGCAAGGAAGGAAAAGATGGGGTTAGATCCAAAGGATTTACGCAATGCCTAGCACCCTATTACTGATCCTCATCTACAATTGTGCATGTGTATAGTCAAGCCATACACTTTTAAAAGGAACAAGGATAAAATTTACAAAAACCCATCTAAGATATTTTAAATCATAACAAAGTCATAAACAATAATAAGTTCATGAGTTTATAAAAATATGTCTAACGTATCTACATGAAACTCTAAATTTTTTTTTTATCTACAATAGCCCTTTGTTAATCACATTTACGCATATGGTCTGAACAAAGTAGTGCACAAACTACACAGAGAAGGCATCGCAGAAACATGATTTCTTCTTTCGCCATTGAAGCAATCTTGGCGGCACTAGCTGCCTCTCGAGCCTTGCACAAGTTTCACTTATTTCCTACATCAGGTATAGATGTAGATGGGGTAGATGTAAATGTGGTTTCCTCAACCCACCAAAAGTATTGACATCCACTATTTCTCTGCAATACCAAAGATTAAGTGCAAGAAGTTGGGTACCAATTTGGCGAAAGTCTTGTGGGCTTGAAAACTACCGCTAGAAATGGGGACTCATTTTGAAAAAAATGGGCACCCGTCTTAGGCTCAGAGACCCGATCCAAAATTCAAAAAATGGGTGCCAGTTTTTTATTTTTTATTTTTTAATTTTTTTTAAAAGAAACTCATTTTTACATGTTGATTTATTATATTTAAGAAACGGATACACGTTTATAAATGTGTGCCCATTTTTTAAAATTTGAATTTACCAAACCACCCTTTGCATTGAATTTTAGTTCAGGACAGGTTTGGTGGGACCAAGCCTATGCTTGGACCTCCAAAATAATGGCTAAGGCATTTGAATAGCAGATTTCAGTCTTGCCGTAGTTTTTTTAGGGTCTTCCTAATCCATTTTTATTTTTTTTAAAGCAAAAGTGGGCAAGAAACTAAATGTATTTATTAATATAGTATAAGCTAATTCAAGAGCTCATCCAGGAAAGAACCAGCAAGAAAACCCAGAATCCTTGCTCAAGTACAATAAAGCAAATAGCTTTTGTGACAATGCAAAATACTAAAGAAGGCATTCAAATACAAAATCACCATTTACATCATCGAGCTAATTTTTTTGTCGAAATAAAAACCCATTAGAGCTCTTACTATCTAGATTTTAAAAATATAAATTTTATAGTGATATGATAAATTTTACTATTTTTACAATATTTATTAATCAAAAGTGACACCTAAACATAAAATAGTAAGGTTCACTAAAATTTTAATAACCTTTTTGATTTTAGGTTTTTGAAAATATTAATTATATGAGCCCAATCTAAATAGAATTTTCTTCAAAATAAAAATAAAAAAATTCCAAAAAAAGTGAAATTTTCATCAAGTTATGGTGGTCGTACACGAGAGGTTTTGAAAATGTACTTTATAGTCAATTAAAAAATAAAAATAAATATATTCAATTAAAAATATATATATATTCTAACCAATCTTTGATGTGTTAGGTACCTTCCCCCAGAAGGATTTATAAAAATTTATTTATTTACTTCAAAATAGGGTGGTCGTACACATGTTGGGTATGGTCCTGAAACATGCATTTTGAAAAAGAGGTTTTTGAACATGCCTACTAAAATATATTTTCTACCATGTAGGTATTCAAATAAATTACATATTTGAAAAATAGACTCCGAGCACTACATTTTCTATTAGTGGATTTTTCGAGATTCAATTTCAAAGTGCCTCAAATTTTGATATCAATTGATAGAAATTTTGAAAAACAGGGAAAACACTTCCACTTTTTCCCAAAAGTGGGACTCAACTTCTTGCAGCCACCCCAAATCTACATCAGTTCTTCCTAAAACAAGTATAACTTGTCACATTAATTTTAAACATTAAAATATAATTACATATCCAGACCTTTTCCCTATTTGGGCAACCCCAAAATGGACGCCTAGGATTACTTGTGTGTGACGTCTTCAAAACATAAGGGCCAACACCACATTGACACATAGGCACATAGACCGAAGCCATCGAGGCTATATCGATAAATATTGCACTGTCATTCCAACATATCATTTTGTTTAGTTGGTTATTTTTTTCATTCATACTAATTATAATTGCAATAAAAAGCAACATACTAATCATGTAGACAACATCTCAAATCAAATTGCAAAATGCCTATTGTGAATCAAATTACATGTAAATGCAATGTCCTAACTGCACTTGATGGAAACCATATGCATAGTTGTGATTGGGACTTTTTCTCCTTACCACACATTGAAATGAATGTAAAGGCATCTACAGTTGAGGGCATGTCAAATTGTGATGTTTCTATCAAGATTCAAGTGTATAGTTTGACATTCACAAATTTCCTTATGTCAATTGTTTTTATAAAACTAATCTCACAAAAATTGTTGATGTTTCGACAATTCCTCTCATTACTTCTTCTCCGCTTGAAACAATTGGGACTACCTGGGAAAGACAAGTAGGCTCTACTATACCCTTTTCCATGTTCACTACATGCGTGGCTAATTTATTCTTTTCTATCTCCATCCCTCATCATGCTTCATCCTTGTAATATTCATGGCCAAAATATTGATATTTAGAGTCTACTCACTTTCTTGGGTACTCCCAATTGTATGAATTGGAGTTCAACCATGTGTCGCCTACACTCTTGCATGTCATTTTCAACAAATCAACAATTTTTGTGACATGATAAGCAATCTGTGCATGTCAAATTCATGGATGAAACATGGGTCAATGATTTTGACTCAAAAAACTATACACTAGAATCCAGATAGCAATATCAAAAGATAATGAAAACTTTTGATTAAATTTTAATGGGAGATGGTATAAAAAAGAAAGGTCGATGAAGAACAAAATAACAAAAGAATGGCATCAACCATTCCAAATGCAAAGATATAAATAATGCCAGTATTAAACAATGAGCTCACACACAATGCATGATGCCCTAGCTTGCAATCGGTGATCCATCAAGATATTTCCTCATGAAATGATCATCAACAGGGAGTACCACATAGTGAATATCAATAGCAAAACAAATATATACAGGGAGTACCACATAGTACCAACAAGGAGTATGACCACATAGTACATACATGTAGAGATACATATACATACATATACATATACAGACATATAGATATATACATACATATGTATATATATGTATATACATA
>MU224198.1:503855-515585 GCA_018584345.1 Thuja plicata
TACACTTGAATCCAGATAGAAATATCACAAGATAATGAACATTTTTGATAATAAGACTTACATAAGTTTTTCTAATGATAATAAGATTTACATAAGTTTTGATAATCAGATTTAAATAAGTTTTTTAATCTAGATAGAAATATCATTAGCTAGATAATTTTTTGTAATGATGATGAACATATGGATATCTAGACCCTTGGTATGTATCAACAAAAACATTTACAAAGAAGAGGATTCCAAACATTATGTTAAACAGTTAAGTTTCATGTCTACGTTTTATCTAAAGATGACCTAGTTTGTTGACAAAAATGCCAACTCCAAAGAAGTAGTCCATCTTAACATTCTTATTGTCACAAGTAAAAAAATCTTCATTGTGACCATGGAAGATACTCATAGCAGTGTATTCATCATTAGCACAAGATACCTTGAAAACCTCCCATGCCTCCACCATTTTGTTTCCAAAGCTAGCTCTATTATCAAAAGTTGAGCCAAGCCTACCAGAGATAATGTTTAGATTCATGGTCTAAATCCCTTGCACAACTTTTTATGAATAGTTGGAAACAACCACATGCTTAGAAACCTTCAAGACCCATTCTAACCGACCGGTAACTTCAAAGAGAGTAGACAACACTAGTTTATAGATCACCCCATCGTGTACATGCGAGCCAAAAATATTATGTTTCAGGAGGTAGAGAATAGCATGTTTGACATCATCATCATGCACATTAAATAATCTGGAGCATTTTTCTTCAAAGGACTCCAAATGAAAACATTCAATACCAAATGTTCTATCTATTGAGATGACCTAAAAAAAGTAAAAATAATGAAAATAGTGAATAAGTATGCCAACATAATGAATAAGTTGGTAAAATACATTGATCCAATAACAACAAATACATTACGAATTCCAAGCTCATGGTCTCAATGAAATTAACAATGTATAAAACAATATATGGTGCACACAATAGAAACAAACATACAATGACAGTAATAACATTTCATGATGCCCGAGCTCAAGGGAAAAATACATTTATCCAATAACAACAAATACATTACAAATTTGAAGCTCGCATTCTCAATGAAATAAATAGTGTATAAAATGATATATGGTGCACTACGGCAGAAAGCATACAATGACAGAAATAACATTGCATGATTCCCAAGCTCAAGGGAAAGATACATTGATCCAATAACAACAAATACATTACAAATGCCAGGCTCACGGTCTCAATGAAATAAACAGTGTATAAAATAATATATGGTGCACACAACAGCAACAACAAGCATACAATGACAGAAATAACATTGCATGATGTTCGAGCTCAAGGTAAAAATACATTGATCCAATAATAGAAAATACATTACAAATGCCAAGAT
The DNA here is from genome assembly GCA_018584345.1 of Thuja plicata. NCBI lineage: Eukaryota > Viridiplantae > Streptophyta > Pinopsida > Cupressales > Cupressaceae > Thuja > Thuja plicata. The sequence continues at coordinate 505,233 of MU224198.1, forward strand.
CACGGTCTCAATGAAATAAAAATGTATAAAAAAATATATGGTGCACAACAACAGCAAGCATACAATGAAAATAATAACACTGCATGATGCCTGATCTGAAGGGAAAAATACATTGATCTGATAACAACAAATACATTACAAATGCCAATCTCATGGTCTCAATGAAATAAATAGTGTATAAAATAATATATGGTGCACACAACTGAAACAAGCATACAATGACAGAAATAACATTGCATGATGCCCGAGATCAAGGGAAAAATACATCAATCCAATAACAACAAATACTTTACAAATGTGAAGGTCACAGTCTCAATGAAATAAACATTGTATAAAACAATATATGGTGCACAACAACAACAATTATATAATGACATCAATAACATTGCATGATACTCATCTATTATAGAAAATTCAAGTAGTACATGCATACATAAGAGGATGATCATAAATAATAAGGGTACCAGACATTGCCTGAAGTGATGAATTTTTTACCCGAGTATGAATCAAGTGTGCTCATGTGATGATCCAGAATGTGAAAAGAAAAGAGAGAAGGGGGTTAGATCAAAAATATCTAAGCAATGAATGGTATCCTATTACTGATCCTCATCTATAATTATGCATGTGCATAGTGAATCCATGTGCTTCTGAAAGAAAAACCATGCTACAGGACATGTGCACTCAAAACAATGCTCCATAAAGGAAAGTAGATACCATTTTTTTTGTCATGAAATGATCATAAATGGGGAGTACCACATAGTGAATATCAACAATGAAACAAATAAAGAGAGATCAAACACTTCACACAATGCCTTGAAGGTAATAGCAACAATGCCCTAGCTCTCAAATCTTGCGGGTCATCAAGCATTCCAAATGCAAAGATGTAAACAATGCCAATATTAAACAGTGAGCTCATAAACAATGCATGATGCCCTAGCTTGTAGCCCGCGAGCCATCAAGACATTTCCTCATGATATGATCATAAATGGGAAGTACCACATAGTGAATATCAACATAAAAACAAATAAAGAGAGATCAAACACTACATCCTATCAAAATAGAATGGGAGTGGTTATTCAATGCATCTACAACCTTGACAACATATCAACATTGATCCAATAACAGAAAATACATTACGAATTCCAAGCTAGTCATGGTATCAATGAAATAAACAATGTATATATATAGAATAATATATGGTGCACAACATCAGCAAGCATGCAATGACAACAATAACACCATACATATATATGTATATGTATATGTATATGTATATATGTATGTATATATATGTATATGTATATATGTATGTATATATATGTATATATGTATGTATATATATGTATATGTATATATGTATGTATATATATGTATATATGTATATGTATATAACAAACAAAGCTCATAATAGGGTCATGCGATGCTCAAACAGTGAGCTCATAAACAATGCATGATGCCCTAGCTTGCAGCCTGCGAGCCATCAAGACATTACCTCATGAAATGATCATAAACGGGGAGTACCACATAGTGAATATCAATAGAAAAAAAAATAAAGAGAGAAAAAATACTTCACACAATGCCTTGAAGGTAATAGCAATGATGCTCTAGCTCTCAAATATCGCGGGTCATCATGAATTCCAAATGCAAAGATGTAAACAATGCTAGTATTAACATTCATATTGTGCCATAAAATCAACAAATGCCATCAAAATGAAATTGAGTTAATGAGAAGACAAAGCTCAAATGCCTACCTCAAGTCATGGCTGCCATATGATTGGTCAGTGCTCTATTTTTTATAACTATTGGTGCTTAATGGTGTACTCTATGTTTTTCCAACAACATTGGTTGTCAAATTGACAACACCATTAAGCCTATTTGGTTGTGACAGTCAGTTTTATGACTATTATGGAACAATTTTGGGCAGTTAGTTGGTTGCAATCGATTTTTTTTGAAGAATTTGAGTCTATTTCTTTGTTGATCCATGTGAGTTGAAAGGGGGGTGTAGACATATAATGACTAATAACGATGATTCTATATGATGAAATTCCATATGTGCAAACCAAATGAAAGATGCATGTATGTATGTATGTATGTATGTATGTATGTATGTATGTATGCATGCGATGTGAGTGTTCCAAGGCTTGCTAGCACTTCATCCAAGAGAATTTAGCTTGTCACTTCTAGGAACCTAATCTCCTCTAGGTTCTGATTGGCTTAGATGATTAACTATATCCAATTCCAACTCTCCTCTAAGAGTTTTAATCCTTGTGCTTCACTTTGAAAGAATAACACATTTTAGTTAGTTCAAATCTTCACTTCTCCTACTACACTTAGAAGGATCTAAGTGCCAACTCCACTCTAGCATTCAATGATTCATTGCAGGGGTGATCATTATCATGGAAAAATCACATTTTCTACCATTTTAATCCATTTTTAGGGATCTCATAACCATTTTTAGTCGAGTCCAATTTTTTGTCTTCAAGAGGCCTAATTTGGGCTTATTTCCTTATAGCCTTTTACAGAGACTTTTTCCCAATTCTTTCAAAACTTTCCAAAAGAAGTTGAAAATACAAACTGACATTGAGATACCCTTTATCATTTAACAAAGGATTTTTTTATGTTTTAGTCTCCTAGACCCTCTGTACATAGGGTTCCTACAATCTAGGTCCAATAGGGCTAAGAGGCCTAATTTCTAGGACTGTCTGCAACATAGTTGAAAAATTTGCTCAAAAATTTGTCTCAGGGATTGGTATGAACTCGACCACCATATTAGGTCAAGATATGACCATAACCTATCTAGAAATATACTTTGCCTATACATTACTTCTCTACCCTGCAAGAAATCTTTAGTTCTTTAGCACTAAACCTCTAACTGGGCACTATCTGCTCGCCTAGGGCTTAGTAGTAAAAATAGCTCTCCATCTTCCTAAGACTCCTAATCCTAAAAATATATACAATACTTACTCCCCTAACATATCCATCCATCCTTAGGTTTTTCCCATTGCTATATTTCATGGGGGATCCATGAATCGACTGACTGGTCAGGACAGGACCAGTGAACTCACAAAACTAAAAACAATTTAGTTAAGACCTTTGACTAACTCTATTCAACTTTATTACTGAATGAAAAACACTTAAAAATATCCTATGAACACAAATCAACAACTAAAATAAGGCATTCAATCCATTAGATACCACTGTCTTACTGAAAATCTTGGATTTCCTGAATACAGAGTTGCAGAGCTACTATTTAATATTCAAAACTTGTTACAATGCATGATTAAATTTGATATTTGAGTCTTGGGTAACATTAGATTCCATCTCCATGAATCTAGGGACTGTTTTTATATTACCCACTCCTATTTTCAAGGTAATACTATGTAAGCGAGTTGCATGCAATATTTGCAATTATTGCAAATGTTGTCATAGCAACTTTTTAGCAACTTTTGGCATCTTTGCCATTATGCCTCCTCCCTAAGTTTTAGGACCTATAACCTCTTCATTTCAAGGATCCAATATAATTTATGACCTTATTGCATCTCTATGACATCATGAATGTTTTTAAGACACATTGAAGACTCTAACTCAAACTCCTAACACTAAGAATTTAAAAACTACTAACAATGGATAATTTGGTGACCTTAGTCCTAATGACTAACTCACCTAGCCCACATTGCAATGACCTTCTAAGGTCTAAAAACAAAACTAACTATCTTGACTTGGCCAATTTCAAGTACAAGCCAAAGATGACTAAACATGGAGGTTAGCCTAGGTGTGCTCCTGCACCATCCTCCCCAAAACAAAAAGTTCAATCCACCCTTGGATTGAGGATGCTTGGATAAATCCCCATCTTCTTGAACTCTAATTACTTTACCCATACTGCATTAGCATTGGTTTGACCATGCTTCTTTATCAAGTGTTCCTTGTATGCTTTGATTCTAGTCTATTTGTAGACTCTAGTATCCAATACACTATCAGCTCCTGTGACTGTAGCAAGGGGTAATTGGAGATCTTCCACATCTCTGATCACTTCCTTGAGACTCTAATCCATGTCTTTTTGTGGTCCTTTATAATGGACTAAGTCTACAATATTAAAAAAAGGTGACAGTCCACTGTCTTCTGGGAGCTCAACTCTAAATACATTATCACCATACTTAGCTAAGATAGGACAGTGAACTATCCTTCTCATCTGCAACATGTGAGGGAATCCCTTTTGAAGTCTTGATTTTTTAATATGCACCACGACCATGTCACCCACATTGAAGTGAACTATTCTTCTACCTTCATCAACCTTGGTTTTATGTTTCAAGGTGTTTTCTATCAAATTCTTTCTGACTATATCATGTATCTCCTACATTGCATAAGCAAAATCATCTGCATATCCACTTGCCTTTACTCCATCCTTCAAGTCTTGCAACTCATAGACTCCTCTAGGATGTAATCCATATACTATCTCAAAGGGGCTCTTCCATGTTGACCGATTGATGGTGTCATTGTAAGCATACTCATCTTGTCCAATCAATTGATCCCATTGTTGTCCATATTCTTTGGTCAAGCACCTTAGTAGATTTCCAAGGTTCCTATTCACCACTTTAGTCTGACCATCAGTTTGGGGATGGTATGTATACCCAAAGGCTAAATTAGTGCCTAACCTTTGCCAAAGATTCTTCCAAAAATGACTCATAAAATTAGTGTCCCTTTCTGACACTATGCTCCTAGGCAACCCATGGATTCTTACTATCTCTTTGAAGAAGAGAGAGGTTATTTGGCTGCCATAATTAGTAGTCATGCATGGCACAAAGTGAGCCATCTTGCTGAATCTGTCCACAACTACATATACAGTATCCATGCCTTGTCTTATCTTGGGTAACCCAACTACAAAATCCATGCTCAAGCATTCCCATGGCCTAGTGGGAATAGGTAGTGGTTGATAAAGGCCTACATTTGAAGAAGTACCTTTTTCTCTTTGATATAAAATACAACTTTCCACATACCTCCTAACATCAAGATTCATCCTTGGCCAATAATAGAAACTTTGAACAAGTTCTTGGGTCTTAGTGATCCCAAAGTGACCACTCAATGCACCATTGCACTTTTATTGGATTAAATTCTTCCTAATAGACCCTCTAGGGACACACAATTGATTTCCCTTAAATAAAAGGTTTCTTTGCAAAGTGTATTCACCATACTTGCTATGAAAATGATTCTAGTATTCAACACATACCTTATAGATGTCTGCAAAGTCTTCATCATCAACATATAGATCCTTGAAGTGATCTATTCCCATACTCTTCAACTAAATTTCCTAAATTGTGAGGGCTCTTCTAGACAATGCATCTGCAACTTTATTGAGGAAACCTTTCTTGTATTTAATATTAAAGGTATAAGCTTGTAGGTACTCAACCCGCTTCATGTGCTTGTGACTTAACTTTTCTTTAGATTTCAAGAAACTTAAAGCTTGATTATCCAAGTAGACTATGAACTCCTTGGGGAGTAAATAGTGTCTCCATTTCCTTAAAGCCTGAACCAATGCATACATTTCAAGGTCATAGGAAGAGTACTTCCTCTTGGCTTCACTCAACATTTTTGAATGAAATGCTACTGATCTTCCCTCTTGGCTTAGGACAGCTCCAATAGCCACATTGCTTGCATCAAACTCAATGGTGTAAATCTTCTCAAAGCTTAGAAAGATTAATATAGGTTGGGTAGCAATATTTTCTTTCAATAACTCAAAGCTCTTAGTGGCTTTTTCATTCCATATGAACTTAGTCTTCATTCCTCCTTTGATTATGTCTGACATAGGAGCACAAATAGCACTAAACTTCTTATAATATTGAGCAAGGCCATGAAAAATTCTTACCTCTGTTGCTGTCCTTGGAGTAGGCCAATTCATGATGGCTTCCACTTTACTTTTGTCCATTTTCAGATTTCCATGAGAGAGAAAAAACCCAAGGTACACTTGCTTTGTTTTGAAGAACTCACATTTCTCCAAGTTGATCATCAAATTCTCTTCATGAAACTTCTTGAAGACAATCTCAAGGTGTTGAAGATGCTCCTATCTTGTCCTACCATAAACGGGTATACCATCAAGGTATACTACTAAAAATTTTCCAATGTAGTCTTTGAGAAATTCATTCATGAGCATCATGAATGTGGAAGGGGTATTAGATAGTCTGAATGGCATGAAAAGCCATTCATACAAAGCTTCATTGGTATTGAAGGCTATCTTCCATTCATCTCCCTCATGTATCCTAATTTGGTGATACCCACTCTTCAAGTAGATCTTTCTATAGTACTTGGCTTCACCTAGACAATCCATTAGGTCCTCAATCCTAGGTATGGGGAACCTATACCTAATGGTTATCCTATTTTTGGCTCTTGAATCAGTACAAATCCTCCATGTTCCTCCTTTCTTTGGTGCTAGGGCAGTAGGTACTACACAAGGGCTAATGCTTTTCTTTATAAGGCCTTCATTAAGGAGTTCTTCTATTTGCCTAGCAATCTCCTCATTTTGTTGAGGGGTCATCTTGTAGGATGCTTTATTAGGTAAGGTAGCTCTGGGTACGAAGTATATCCTATGACTTATGGCTCTTTTAGGGGGTAATGTTGATGGTTGTCCATCACTTACTATGCCTTCATAAGTCTGCAACATGCTTTGTATCTCCTTAGGCATCTCTGATTTCTTGTCTCCTTTTTCTTCATTCTTTTATCTTGGCCTTAGCACTAATGCATAGCCAACTCCTTCTCCTTCTTCCATGGCTTCTATGAATTATTTTTCACCCACCATAAGCACATTAGGACCTGCTATCTTCACATCTACATCCTCTAACAATGATTGGATTTTGAAAGTTACTATGTCCTTCATGAATGTAAAGGATTTCTTCACTCCATCATGGATAGCTTGGTGGTCAAATTGTCATGGGCTTCCTAGGAGAAAGTGACATGCATCCATGGGTAGCACATCACATAGAACCTTGTCCTTATATATCCGTATAGAGAACTCTACCCAAGCTTTCTCATTGACTAAGACATGTTGTCCCTTATTGAGCCATGTGACCTTGTAAGGATGGGTGTAGGGTATAATTGTCATTCCTAACTTGCTGATTGCTTCTTCTGACACAATATTGTCAGTAGACCCTAAGTGCACAATGACTCTACATACTTTTCCCATCACCTTGCATTTGATTCTAAATAGGGACCTCCTTTGGCTTGGCTCTTCTTTAGCCAGCTCGTTGATCAATGTTCTCCTCATCATGAGGTTCTCACCTTCTTCTGAATTCAATCGTACCTCAGAGTGTGTCTTTTCTACATTTTTCTCTTCATGAACTAAATTAGTTCTCTTTTTGCCTACTTGACAAGTACTACCCTTCTCTGGACACCTATAGGAAGGGTGTCCCATTTGGTTGCAATGATAACATTTTATATTGGCAAAGTAATTGCCTCTTCCTTGTCCACCACTTCTTCTTCTAAAATCTGAGTTCCTTCCTCTTCCACCTCTACTAGAACTTCCCTCTTTCTACTCAGTGTACTTGACTTCTCCTTGTGTCCTTGATTCTGAACTTATTCCACCATAGCCACCTCTTGATCCTCTACTATCCCTTCCTTTACCTCTTCCTTTGGAGGTTTGCTCTTGTTTTCTTTTTCCCTTCTCCTCTATCTTCAAGGACATTTAATAACATTGGCGGATGGTTTTGAAGTTCACAAGACTCATTTCTTCTTTAATAGACCACATGAGTCCATTCAAATATCTAGCTAGTTTAATGCTTTCATCCTCCACCACTTGTGACCTTAAGCACAACTTTTGGAACTCTTCGGTATATTCTTGGACATCCAAATCTTTATATCTGAGGTTATCTATTCTTCTATGCATCTAAACCTCAAAATCATCAGGCAAGTCTTCTTGAACTTAGTCACCATTCCCTTCCATGAGACTATAGGACTCCTTCCTTCTTTCTCCCTTTCAGTTTGAAAAAACTTCCACCATGTGAGAGCTGATCCTCTCAACCTTGACTTGGCCACATTCAATTTTTAGGCCTCTATGATACCATCACATTTGAAATGGTTCTCTATACTGTCAATCCAATCCACAACTGAATCTAGATCTATATGTCCATTAAAAAGTGGTATACCCTCCAAAGCTTTGCTACTTAAAGCCTTTAGAGCCTTCCAGAATGGCTCTTGGTCACTGACAGGGTCAAGGGTTGGAGCTTCCTCTTCTAAATCGACTCCCCTCTCCCTTTCTTCTTCTTCTTCATTCTGATCTATCTTATCTTTCATCTTATCATATTTGTCTTCAACTTCTCCCAAGAGTTGCTCCATTTGAGATAACCTTTCTCTTAACAACTTGTTGTCTTCTTCTTGCTCATCCACCTTTTTGGCTAACTCAGCATTAGTCACCATGGTTTTTTCTTCTACTAATTCCAATGGTGTATACTCTCCAACTGATTCAGTAGGATGAAACATCCAGCACAAGCTTGATCTTTAATCAAACTCTGATACCAATATGATGTGAGTGTTCCAAGGCTTTCTAGCACTACATCCAAGAGAATTTAGCTTGTCTCTTAGATAGGAACCTAATCTCCTCTAGGCCTTTATTGGATTAGATGATTAAATAAGTTCAATTCCAACTCTCCTCTAAGAGTTTTAATCCTTGTGCTTTACCTTGAAAGACTAACACCTTTTAGTTAGTTCAAATCCTCACTTCTCCTACTACACTTAGAAGGATCTTAGTGCCAAATCCACTCTAGCATTCAATGATTCATTGAATGGGTGATAATTATCATGGAAAAATTAAATTTTCTCCTATTTTAATCCATTTTTATGGATCTCATAACTATTTTCAGTAAAGTCCAAGTTTTTGTCTTCAAGAGGCCTAATTTGGGCTTATTTCCTTGTAGCCTTTTACAATGACTTTTTTCCAATTATTTCAAAAATTTACCAAAGAAGTTAAAAATCAAAAACCAAATTGAGATACCCTTTATCATTTTACAAAGTATTTTGTAGGTTTTATTCTCCTAGACCCTCTATACATAGGGTTCCTACAATCTAGGACCAATTAGGCTAATAGGCCTAATTTCTAGGACTGTCAGCAACATCGTTGAAAAATTGCTCAAAACTTAGTCTCAGGAATTGGTATGAACTCAATCATCATATTAGGTCAATATATGACCATACCCTATCTGGAACTATACTTTTCCCATACATTAATTCTCTACCCTACAAGAAATCTTCAATTATTCAGCACTAAACCTCTAACCGGGCACTGTCTACTCACCTAGGGCTTAGTAGTAAAAATAGCTATCCATCTTCCTAAGAATCCTAATCTTAAATATATATACAATATTGACTCCCCTAACATATCCATCCATCCTTACGTGTTTCTGATGGCTATATTTCATGGGGGAGCCATGAATCGACTGACTGGTTAGGACAGGACCAGTGAACTTACAAAACTAAAAACAATTTAGTTAAGACCTTAAACTAACTCTAATAAACTTTCTTAATGAATGAAAAATAGTTAAAAATATCATATGAACATAAATCAACATCTAAAATAAGGCATTCAATGCATTAGATACCACTGTCTCACTGAAAAGCTCAGATTTCCTGAATACAGTGTTGCAGAGCTACTATTCAATATTAAAAACTTGTTACAATGCATGACTAACTTCAAGATTTGATTCTTGGGTAACATTTGATGCCATCTCCATGATTCTAGGGATTTTTGGTCAATTCTCCACTCCTTTTTTCAATGTAATCCTATGTGACGGAGTTGCATGCAACATTTGCAATTATTGCAAATGTTTTCATAGCAACTTTTTAGCAACTTTTGGCATCTTTGCCATTATGCCTCCACCCTAAGTTTTAGGAGCTCTAACCTCTTCATTTAGAGGATCCAAGATCATTTATGACCTTATGGCATCTCTATGACATCATGAATGTGTTTAAGACACATTGAAGACTCTAACTCAAACTCCTAACACTAAGAATTTAAAAAGTACTAACAATGGCTAATTTGGTGACCTTGGTCCTAATGACTAACTCACCTAGCGCACTATGCAATGAACTTCTAAGGTCTAAAAGAAAAAATAACTATCTTGACTTGGCCAATATCAAGTACAAGCCAAAAATGACTAAACATGGAGGTTAGCCTAGGTGTGCTCCTCGACCAGTATGTGTGTATGTATGTATTTATGTATGTCTGTATGTATGTGTGTATGTATTTATGTATGTATGTATGTATGTATGTATATGAAAGATCTAAATGTATGTATGTATGTATGTATGTATGTATGTATGTGTGGTTGTGTATATGTAGACACACACATATACATATATAAATATTTACACACA
>MU224198.1:529687-550115 GCA_018584345.1 Thuja plicata
TCCCATTCTTTTCAAATCTTCATCAATCAATGGATAAGGTACTCAAACATATAGTGATAGTCTCACCAGTTAAGGTTTGACATCAATGACAAAATAACAATTGTCTACATTGTAGCAATCTTTCCAAAAATATCAGCTATAATCAATGTTGTTGATTTGTATGAGTATCATGAGTCAAATGATGAATTGGACATGAAGCATGAATATCCTATGAAGAAGGAAGAATTGATTGAAGAGATCTTGGATAAGAGAGGTGGAAAAAGTACAAGAGGAAAATATTACATGGAATATTTAGTGAAGTGGAAGAATAGACCAGTTGAAGATTATACATGGATTTCTCAATCTGAGATGGATCTAATGGATTATTCTATGGTAGCACACCAGTTCTACTTCAGGAGCATTAGTTTTCATTACCCTAGGTATATGATGCATGAGAATCTTGGGTTTATAAGATATCTTGGATTCTCTTCTTTTCTATAGCAGTTTTCTTTTCCAGTTGGAAGATTTTAGTTGTGGTCATGATTCTGATCCAGTTTTTGGTTGGACTCATAGTTTCCTATCTAGGAACATTTATACATCATTGTACTATGATCGCACCTCCTTATTTTGATCAAGCATCTAGATTTCTTTCTCCTTCTAGTCGTGGGTAACATGTTCATGGTCAACAGTGATCTTCTATAGATTTATATTACGCTCAATATTGTAGGATTTTTATCCATTGCAATCTTAGAACATTGTTAATTATTCCTTGGAGGATTGTTCCCTATTATCTCTCTTGTTTATTCAAGAGATCTTTGATCATTAATATTTTTTTTCAGCACATATATTTATAATATGTTTCCTTAATAGGGAATGTAACTTTGGTTGACCTATTGTGAAATTTCCTTTATATAGAGTCGGTAGATTGTGTAGATAGGGATTGACTAAGGAAAGCAAGTGAGGATGATTATTTAGTAGGCTTCTATAAAGATTAAGAGAATAGTTTATGATTTTAACTAGCCATAAATGAGAAGGCCTCATAGCCTGATATGTATTTGGTTACTTGATGAATGTATCTCTGGATTTTATAGTCTCTCTGAATATTTATATTTTTTAGTATTAGCTGAGAGGTTGGGCATCTCCTTTGGGGATTCTCCAATCTTGGTATTACACCACTTCATAATTATTATAAAAATAAATCATCTTGGGCTTATGAGACCCTTTGAAACTCACCCATGTGGCCAGGGTTTGTGTTTTAGGATTATAACCTGATTCTATGACCTTCTCCTTTGTATCAAATTCTGTAACAAAGGTGGGGTCATCATGGTTCCTCACTTGATCAAGGAGAAATATTTCCTTTAGATTCAAACTAGGAACCAAAACTATGTCACTTTTCCTTAGCATCTCCCTCTCCTCATCCATAGTACAATTACTACTATCCAGATTCAAATCCTTAATCATCTAACTTACAATTCACTCGTGCTCAGATTCCTCAACCCCCATTAATCTTATCTGCTTCTACTCTTCAAAGTCTTTCATCCTCATTTGAATAAAAAAATCCTTGAATTATTTAGAGTGGATAAAATCATTAGTCTGAATGAATCTATAAAATATGGCTTCCCTCTCATCTCACAAGCCCATAGGACTTTCTTCAACATCTTCTCGTATTTGAGCTTGGTAGCCATGAATTTATTCTTGAAAAATAAAGAATGGAGAGGAAGTTCTTGTCTCCTCATCATGTCTCATGTCTCTTAAATTTGCAGAATTTTTTTTTTCACCCATCCCTTATGACATTTCATATGAAACAAGAGGAGGTTGTGCCTCAACCTTTGAAACTTTGGCAGGGGGAGAGTCTGAATATGAATCATTGATGATCAATTTTCTCACCCTTTTGGGGGGAGGATTGAATTTTTCTTCTAATGTTACAACACTCTTACCTTAGAATTTATCTAAGTCCCAGATGCATAATTCCCATATGTGAATGTCATTTCCCACTTCATTTTGGAACAGGGGTAATCCTTTCTTGATTCTTTCCTTTTCCAATTTTGAAAGGATTTCAACTTTTCTAAACCATTTAGCTACTTTTGGATAAGCATTGCAATTTTTTTTATCAAATCTTCATTCATATCAATGGAATGCCTATATTTGTTTACCCAAGACTAGATATGTCCCTCTAGATCATAGTTTTTAGACTTTGCATGATCCATCTAATAAAAATTTAGATATTCTTCAATATTCTCAAGGGTTCCAGAACCTATAGAAAAATCCCCAAACCTAGTTACATTAGGCAAGAATGTGGCCTTCCTTCTAGGAGAAATAAGTTCTCTCTCTAAAAAAAAAAATTGCCACATGAATTATAGGAATGAAATCCTCTCTAATACAAAGACAGGTAATTTTTATGTAGCCTTCTTACATCCATATACCCTGAATAAGGTGTGATTAGCTTTAGACATCCACTCTTCAAAGTTATGAGTAAAATCTTCATCATAATTTTTTTTCCTCTAGCCTCAAAATATCCTTGATGGAAGGGGGAATCCTTACCACCTTATCACCCAATTCCCTAAGAGTCGGGCCATAAATGTACCATGGAATTTTGCATATTTAGCATCTCCACTGTGTTTTTCCCACAACTGATACCACAAACTGGCACCACAATTGTACTAGAATTTTATTTCCTCTACCGTCCATAGTGGTTAAATTCAATGAATTGCAGAAGACAATGTGAGTTTGAAACAAAATAATATGACACAATAAAGAGTAGTTTTTGAACTTATTTTTCCTTTTCCACCCAACAAGTTCTTTATTTAGAATTCTTTCCAAGTTGAAGGCTATATCATATTCATTTGACAAATGGGAATTTTGGGTCCTCGTAGATAAATACATGAGATCAATAGGCATTATAAATTTTTAGTCTGCTCCCAATATTTTCCCCCAATCATAATATGTCCTTTAAAAAAATCATATGAAACTGTTAGTTGAGAAAGGATCTTTGGCATTAAATTGAATCATTCTATTCTTATCTTCTCTATTCATAAATAAAGCCACCTCCTTCAAACCCATGCTCATAGTCCATGGAGAATTGTTCTCTGTCAAGCTTGATAATTTCTTGTGTAATCAATCTAGAAAATTCTTGTATCATCTTTTCAATTATGACTAGGAGAGGGGTTCCATCAAATTTTCTCATTTTTTCTGGTCTTCGCCCTGTAGTTCTTGAATGATGCATCTACCAATTCGGTATCAAAAAACAAATTGGGAACTGCGAGCTTAGCCATATCTAATTTCCAAGGGTTACATATAAAAACTTTATCCTCTCTTTTTGAATAAAATTAAAAAATAATGACCTACCATGAATGGGTATGTCAAAATCCCCACACTCAAAGTTTTCATTTTTAAACAAACCCTTCATCCCCACATCCTTAGATTTGGGTAAGGTTTTCAACAATCTATATAGTAGTGGATGAATTATTGTGTCTCCCACAAGTACCTCCTTCTTCTCCCTAGGCATTATGATTTTTGAAAGAAAGACCAAAGAGAGAAAATAATTCACTTACTGGTTTCCCTAGCTACTTCAGTTGCACCACAATCTCTAGTGAACTAGCGAGCCAAATTCTACGTGTAACTTAAGTTCACCACCAATAATTTTATGGAATTAATACTCTCAGCTACAAATAATTTTTATACATGCAAACAAGTCTTTCCAATGATCGCCACCTCATACCACTATCATCTCATTAATGTGCCATCATTTTCTAGTACCCTAAAATCCTCAGAGTGCGAAGTATTACATTTTTCTATGTTGCAAATCCTTCTTTTGTCCCCTCCTTGAAGTAGTGATGGTCGTTGGTTCGCACACCTTCATATATTTTGATAGTAAAATAGCGATGGTCACTATTTTGCGATCCCATTAAAACCTTTTGCGAAATACAGATTATCACATTCTTCACAACTTTATGATAAATCTCAAGACACAAGGACTTTAGACATGAATTTTTATCAGTTCACTTTGTCAATTTCACATTCCCAACATCTGGTCCTATTTTATCATTTCTGGGCTTTGTTTCCTTGTTTCCTACTTCTATTTTGTCATTTTTCAGGCCTTTTTTCTCATATGCAGGCCCTATTTTTTCATTTCCAAACCTCATTTTCTCATTTGTCACTTCTAGGCCTATTTTTTCATTTTCAGGCTCCATTTCTTTATTTCCTAGCTTATTTGGTTGTTTGTAGGCTTTGTTTCAATAAGTTTTTCAATGTTGTTTGATTTCCTAGATTTGAGATTTTGGGTCTCCTTATTTTGTATTCTGGAAATGGTCTTTCATGTCTGAGAAGCATTATATTAAATAATTGTGATGATGTGTTTTGTGTTTTGATGACTATATGATGGATTTTTCAGGGATGATTGATGTTTGATGTTTTCATGTGCATGTATTTTGACATGTATGTGGTGAGTTTATGGGGTCAGTACTTGAGAGTTTTGAGCCTTATAGGTGATCTGATAGATGTAGATCGAGCTATAATTGGTCAATGTGGATCGATTCACTTGTTGGATATGACTGAGTGTAGAGGGAATATGGGTTCTCTTACTACCCTTGCGGCGAGGTAGCATTCTAAGAATAACACATTTCATCTTCCCATATGTTAGATAATGGTTACAATTGAGGGTGTATAGAGGATTTAGATGGTTCTAGTTTTTGGCAAGTTGGTGTATTGTGATCAGGAGGCCAATGGTGGTATCAAGGCATTGTGTCAATTTTTTTATTATGATCATATTGTTCGATGAAACATTACCTAGCAACACATGAAGACTTCCTATGCTCCTCTTCCATCAGTGCGAGCTAGGTTGATTGGCAACTTTCTCTTATAAGGTAGGATTGTTAGTGATTTCTTATATGGATGGGGTCATCTTCTAGAGGGTTGGATTTAGAGACCTTGTTATTTCTCTTGGGATCATGCATATTAGCTTACTAGTAGCATGAGTTACATCAGGTGGTGTATAAATATGGAAAGAGCATATCACCTAAATTAATATTACTATAGATTTGGATGTAGGAGCACAACATTTTGATGAGGCATGTAGTTCCAAGAGAGATGATAGGAGATTCCATATATATATATATATATAGATATATATATATCTGTGTGTATATGTATATATATGTATATATGTTTATATATATGTGTGTGTATATGTATATATATATATATATATATATGTATGTATTTATATGTATGTACATATATATATGTACATTCATATATATACATATATATACATATATAAATACATATATATATATATATACATATATATATGTATGTATATATAGATATACATATATATATACATACATATATATATATATATATATATATATATATATATATGTGTGTGTGTGTGTGTGTGTGTGTGTTCCAATTGAAACTTTATAGCACTTTTAAACAACTCGTATCTACTTGGCAGTAACAACATAAATATGCAGTTTACTGCTCAAATGTAATCAACTTGTAGAAACTTAACAGTAAAACATAACATAAACATTCACACAAGTTGACACCAGTGTTTAACGTGGAAACCCAAATTGGGAATAACCATGAGTAACATGCTGCCAAGTTTTCACTCTTCTGAAGTAAGCTCTGCTAGGAGCCAACCCTGTTAAAGGTTACAAAACACATTGCTAAATGTGACCTGGTTAAAGGATTTAATCACCCTATGAGGAGTAGCCTTGTTAAAGGTCTTAGAACATTCCACTTGAATGTCACCTTGCTCAAAGTATTTATACAATCACTATTAGGTCAACCTTGTTAAAGGATTTTGACTTATACAATGGTTAGAAATTAATCAGCAAGTGTGATCTGATTCATACAAATTACTTTGCAAATACAAATCCAATTAAGCTTTTATCCTAATTCACTAAGTGGCCTCCATTCTCATTTCAATCTTTAGATCTGGTTGGAAATTCATCAAGAAATCACTTTCGCAACTCTCTGCTTCTCTACTCAGCCTTCTTTGCTAGATCATGCCAATTATTCAATTAACCTTGCAATCCTCTTGCATACACTTTTCACATGCATCATTTCTTGAATAGCCCCTTGAGGTTATCTTATACCTCTTCATCTAGGTTGAATAAATCTTTCTCCGCTTAATCAAGATCGTAGATCTTAGGTTAGGTCAGATCCAATGGATCTTTCCATCATTTACATTTAATTTACTTCTCTAAAGTAATCATTAATTAAATCTTGGATCCATGCATTAATTACAGTTACCCATGCATTTAAATAGTGTGGGCCAATCGTGCTTATCCTTAATTAACTTTACATATCTCAATAAATTCAATTATGTTGGCCTGAGATATCAAATATCAATAATTACCAAAATACTGTTGCTTGGCCAACACTCTGTTCTTCCACTCGGTCATCACTATTTTCCTTGGAAATTTACTGGCTCGGTCGACACTAAGAAATTGTTCTTGGCATACACTGGTGCTCAGTCGACACAAACTTCACTCGGCATATATTGTTCCAAGTTGTTAGAATGAATTTAGAATAACTGAGAGGGGAGGGGTGAATCAGTTATCCTCAGGTCTAGATGTAGCAAATAAAAAATTTCTGAACTACAGATCTACTCGGTAGCAGTAGCATAAATCAAGAACTTTAATGATTCAGTTTACT
Organism: Thuja plicata; assembly: GCA_018584345.1. Classification (NCBI taxonomy): domain Eukaryota; kingdom Viridiplantae; phylum Streptophyta; class Pinopsida; order Cupressales; family Cupressaceae; genus Thuja; species Thuja plicata. The sequence continues at coordinate 536,333 of MU224198.1, forward strand.
ATTAATTGAAATTAACTTGTAGTAACATAACAGTAAAGAAAACCATAAACATTCACACAAGTTTACACAAGTATTTAACCATGCTACCAAGTATTCAATCTTCTGAAGTGATGCCCTGTGAGGATTCAACCCTATTAAAGGTTACAATAACACACTATTAGGTGTGCCCTGGTTAAAGGATTTAATCACCCTGTCAGGAGTGGCCTTGTTAGAGGACTTAGAACATTCCAATATGAATGTCACCTTGTTAGAGGATTTATACAAATGACTGTTAGGTCAACCTTGTTAAAGGATTTTAACTGATACAATGGTTAGAAAGTAATCAACAGTTGTGATTTGGTACATACAACTTACTTTGCAATTCAGATACAATTACAGCTCTGATGTTAACTTACTAGATAGCCTGCATTGTCATTTCAACCATCTGTTCTGCTTGGAAATCCGTCAAGAAATCACATATACAACACTCTACTTCTGCCTTTAGCCTTCTCTACTAGATTATGCCAAACAGTAAATCAACTGTGCAAATCTTTTGCATACACATTCATTCATCTACACACAATGAATAACCCCTTTGAGGTTATCATATACCTCTTTTTTTTAGGTCAGATAAATCCTTTTGCCACTTAAACAAGATTGTAGATCTTAGGTTAGGTCAGATCCAATGGATCATCCCATCTTTGCATTCATTTACTTCACCAAAGTAGTCTCTAATTAAATCTTGAAACCATGCATTAATTATGGTTACCCATACATTAAATGGTGTGGATCAATCTTTAATTAACATTACATATCCCAATAAAATCAACTAAGTCGGCTAGAGATCATAAATCTCATCATTAATCCAATTACTATGAGTCGGCCAACATCACTGTTTTCACTCGGCAATTTCAATGGTGCTCGGCATTGAGAAACTTTTTGCCCATCATGAACAACTTTACTCAGCACAAGCAAATTTTCTTGACACAAGCCAAACTTGCTCGGCATAGAACAACCAGAAAAATTGTCTTTGAAAGATAAACAACTAATTACTTTACCAGAGTGCCAACTGATCAGATACCCTTTGAATTGCCTTAACTCAACCATTCACTTGGTCTTCTTGTTAAATCTTCTTCATCAACAATAGATATGGTACTCAAATAGATAGCAATAGTCTCACCAGTAAAGGTTTGAAATCAATGAAAAAATAACAATTTCTTGCAATGTCACTTTCCAATAATCTCCCTCTTTGGCATTGATGGCAACACAAAATATTAAAACAATGATTTAACAAGCATATTTACCAACCAATCAAAAAATTCACCTATGTTCCTTTATATGAACAAATCTTCATTAATGTCTTTAGCTTCGTTCTGATTCTTATCTGTTAAACATTTCTCCCTTTGTGTCTGATCACACTGTAATCATCTGTAGACTCCCTCTGAGTAGATAATCATTTCAATGTTTTCAATAGTAACTTTTTCCTCTTACTTTGTAATTTCTCTTTCTTCATTTCTTCCTCTTTATAGGTAATCTCTCCCTCTTTGACAACAATGCCAAACACGTCAAAAAATTTATCATGTGCATCTTCAGTATCATGTTGATCCTGTCATCTTGATTATGACTGATTTTCTTTTCTGTCCTTGTTCACCTTCACAACTTTAGCCAGCATCCTAAAGTCTGACTTATTGTGCATCAATGTGTCAAATATTTTGAATGAAATATTTGATGCAACAGTACCATACAGAACTTAATTAGCCTCAGTTAGGGGTATTTCCCCCAATTTACCTCATAGATACTCATCAGTATCCTTGGGTAGTGCTTTTGGGAATATGTTTGCTAATTGTTCTTTAGTGTTCACATAATCCAGTCTCACTTCTTTACTCTGAACTAGCTCCCTCAAGTAGTGATACTTAATAGCTATATGCTTTGTCTTTGAGTGCATTACAAGATTTTTAGAAATATTAATAGCACTTGTATTATCACAATATATGACAACTGGATCAGTGATTTCTTCCTTCATACCTTTCAGTAGTATCTTCAAACACACAATGTTAGAACAGTTAACTGTTACTACCACATACTCAACTTCAACTGTGGATTGTGAGGTGTAGTTCTATTTATTTCTTGTCCAGGAGATCAGTTTCTTTCCTAAAAGGAATGCTCCACCAGTAGTACTTTTCTTGTCATCAACATTTCCAGCCCAGTCAGAATCAGTGTAGACTCTAAGTTCAAACTTATCATTCTTTTTTTAGTATAGACCATAGTCCTCAGTTCCGTTCAAATATCTCAAAATCCTTTTTACTACAATCATGTGAGTTTCCTTGGGATTAGCAAAAACCCTTGCAACAATCCCAACTGCCAGGGCAATGTCAGGTCTACTGTGAACAACATATTGTAGTTTTCCAATCATTGACCTATAGAGTGTTTGGTTCACTTCTTTTGTGTCATCATCTTTTTTCAGCTTCTGTCCAGGAGCCATGGGTGTACTCACTAGTTTGGACTCTTCCATTCTAAAAAATTTCAGTATCTCTTTGATATATTTAGATTGAGTGATATAGATACCATTCTTCATTTGATAAATTTGTAAGCCAACAAAGAATTTTATTTCACCAAACATAGACATCTCAAATTAAGTTTTCATCTTTGTTGTAAATTTTTTACATAACACATCTTGTCCACTAAATATGATGTCATCTACAAAAATTTCAGCTAATAATGTACCTTTGTTTTGCTCTGTCTTTAAGTACAGGTTGTTGTCATTTGTTCTTGCAAATCCAATATTGATCAGATAATTGTGTAATCTCTCATACCATGCTCTTGGCACTTGCTTCAATCCATATAATGATTTGTGCAATCTATAAACCATATCCCTTTTGTTTTGGTCTACAAAGCCATCAGCTTGCTCAATATATAGTTCTTCTTCCAAGATACCATTGAGAAATGCAGATATCACATCCATCTAATAAACTTTGAATCCTTTGTAGGCTGCATATGCAATTAAGGTTATGACACCTTCTAATCTTGCAACTGGGTTGAAGGTTTCACCGTAGTCAATTCCTTCCTCCTGTGCATAACCCTTGCATACCAGTCTAGCTTTGTTTCTTGTCACTTCTCCATGTTCATTTAGTTTGTTCATGAATACCCACTTTGTGCCAATTACATTTTTATCCTTTGGCCTAGGTACAAGTGTCCAAGTTTTGTTCTTCTCAATTTGTTCAATTTCCTCATTCATTTCTTATATCCAATCTTCATTTTCTAAAGCATCTTTCACTGTTCTGGGGTCAAATTCACATAACAGACATGTGTCATTTTTCAAATTACGTCTAGTCATAACAGCAGAATCCTTTGATGCAATGACTTGATCTGAATTATGATTCCTTCTCACATATTTTTCTAGGGTAGGCTCAGTCCTTGCTTTAGGTTCATTATCAGTATTCAGTTCTGGTTGATTCTATGACTTAGTATCTCCATCAGATAGCTCGGCATTCACTTCCAATTGCTCGGAAACTCCACTTTGTGACTCGGTAGGTGCATGCTATTGCACAACAATAGTCTTAGGTAGTGAATTAGAATCTTCCTCATCCAGATATGTGAATGATCTGTAGCTTTTAGGATCTTGTGTACTTTCAGCTTCATTTCTTTCTGCAAACTCATCAATTCTTATATTGGCGCTTTCAGCAATTTTGTTAGTGTTAGAATTCAAACATTTGTAAGCTTTGTTTTTTGTTGAGTAACCAAGGCTTCTTCACCTTTAGCATCTAGTTTTCTATTCCTGTTGTCTTTTAGTATAAAACATTTGCTTCCAAATAATCTAAAATAATTTACACTAGGTGCATAACCATACTATAATTCATAAGGTGTAGCATTTGTACCTTTCTTCACTTGAACTCTATTTAATGTATAGACTGCAATACTTACAGCCTCTTTCCAGTATTTCTGTGCAACATTTTTCTCCATCATTAGTGTTCTAGCATAGTCCATAATAGATCTATTCCTTCGTTCAGCAATACCATTTTGTGGAGGAGTCCTGGGTGCAGACATCTGTCTCTTTATGCCTCAGTCATTGCAAAACCTGTTAAACTCATTAGATATAAATTCTCCACCTCTGTCAAATCTTAAGCATTTCAAATATTTGCCTATTTCCTTTTCAACTTTAGCTAGGTACCATTTGAATAACTAGAATGCATCAGATTTTTCTTTGAGAAACATTACAGTCATCATTCTTGAATAATCATCAACAAATAGAATAAAATATCTGGCACCACAATAGCCTATTTCTTCGATGGGACCATATAGATCAGTATGAACCAATTCTAGAATTTCCTCTGATACATGTGTTTTACTCTTGAAACTAGACTTAGTCATCTTTCCTAGTTTACATTGTTTACACATAGTGTTCTCAGGTTTCTTTAACTTAGGTAGCCCTCTAACCTTTTTCAATTTGCTTATGCTTACCAAGTTATCAAATTTCACATGACACAAACTCTTATGCCATAACCAAACATCATTGTATTGTGCAAACAAACATGTTTCTTCAGATAAATCTAGATAAAATAGGTTACCTTTGGTCTGATCACCACTTCCAACAAGTTATCCAATAGAGTCATAGATCTTAGCTTTTCTGTGATGGAATTCAACTTTGTAACCAGCAGTGTTCAGCTGTGCAACACTCAGCAAATTGTATTTAAGATCATCAACCCAATATACATCATCACATTTGATTTTGTCAGTTAGATTAATCAATCCATTACCTTTGGTAAGACATGGTGAATCATTACCAGATTTTACATATCCTCCTTTACACTGGTTTAGGGTTTCAAACTTATCTTTGTCACTAGTCATATGATGGGAACAACCATTGTCAATGACCCAACAATCATTTTTGCTCATATAAGAGATTAGTGTAGTTTTCTCATCATCATCAGAATCTTCTTTCATTGCAACATAAACAACTTCTATATCATTGTCATCAGAATTATCAGTGTCATTGTCAGAGTTTTCTTCAGAAATATAACAAGATTTCTTACCTTTGTCTTTGTAATCCTTATATTTCCTAAAGTCTCGGTAATCCTTTCTATCTTCATATTCCTTGTATTTTTTGTCCCTTCCTTCATCCTTTTCATTCTTGTCAGGACATCTAGCAGCTATATGACCAACTTTGTTGCATGAAAAACAAATGATAGGAAGTTTACCTCTGTATTTTCCTTTTCCTCTGGATAGTCTTTTTTCCATGAGTGCTTCAAGTTCTTCAAGATCATCATAAGAAGTGTCACTGTCACTGTCCACATGTTTCTTTCCTTTCTTAGATTTATTGAGAACCAGATATGATCGAAAAGTAGAATCAATCCCTTGTGGATTATAGTTATCATAATTTGACATTTCAAATGTCGTGAGTCTTCCTATCAAATTTTCCAGATTCAGATTATTGTTAGAAGTACATCTCAATTCTTGAATTACAGAAACTCTAATAGAATATATAGGAAGTAAAGTTCTCAATACCTTACTTATTATGGTTTTCTCATCAATAGTTCAATTAGCCCCTCTAATGGCATTTACAACTTCTTTTATTCTACCATAGTACTAAATGACATTTTCACCTTCTTGCATTTTCATTTCATCAAACTTACCTCTTAGACTTTCTGATTTAGCTCTCATCACATTTGTGTCTCCACCATAGACACTTGCAAGTTTGTCCCACATCTCTTTTGCATTTATGCAGCTCTTTTTATCATCAAACTCTGAATATCTCAATGAGGAGGCAATCTCCAACATTGCTTGATTGTGCTCATGCTTTTCTCTTAGTTGTATAACTAAGAGAGGAGTGGTAGGTGGTACACAGGCATGTTCAATAAGTCACTTAGCATCATCTCCAATACCAGCCAAATGTATTTTCATCAAGCTCTGCCATGCAAGAAATTTATCTTTGTTCAGCTTGAGAACCTCCTTCTTATACATCTTGATCTTTTCGCTCCAAGTACCTTCAAACTGTTTTCAGGAGACCACTGCTCTGATACCAATTGTTAGAATGAATTTAGAATAAATTAGAGGGGAGGGGCGAATGAGTTATCCTCAGGTCTAGATGTAGAAAATAAAAAATTTCTGTACTTTAGATCTACTCGGTAGCAGTAGCATAAATCAACAACTTTAATTATGCAGTTTACTATTAATTGAAATTAGCTTGTAGTAACATAACAGTAAAGAAAACGATAAATATTCACACAAGATGACATAATTATTTAACTTGGAAACCCAATATGGGAAAAACCACCAGTAACATGCTACCAAGTATTCACTCTTTTGAAGTGATGTGCTATGAGGAGCCAACCCTGTTAAAGGTTACAATAACACACTGCTAGGTTTGACATGGTTAAAGGATTTAATCACCCTGTTAGGAGTGGCCTTGTTAGAGGACTTATAACATTCCAATATGAATTTCACCTTGTTAGAGGATTTATACAAATGACTGTTAGGTCAACCTTGTTAAAGGATTTTAACTGATACAATGGTTAGAAAGTAATCAGCAGTTGTGATCTAGTACATACAACTTAATTTGCAATTCAGATCAAATTATAGCTCTAATGTTAACTTGCTGGATAGCCTACATTGTCATTTCAACCTTCTGATCTACTTGGAAATCCATCAAGCAATCACATATACAACACTCTTCTTCTGCCTTTAGCCTTCTCTGCTAGATTATGCCAAACAGTAAATCAACTATGCAAATCTTTTGCATACACATTCATTCATCCACACACAATGAATAACCCCTTTGAGGTTATCATATACCTCTTTTTTTTAGGTTAGATAACTCCTTTTGCCACTGAAACAAGATCATAGATCTTAGGTTAGGTCAGATCCAATGGATCATCCCATCTTTACATTCATTTACTTCTCCAAAGTAGTCTCTAATTAAATCTTGAAACCATGCATTAATTATGGTTACCCATACACTAAATTACATGGATCAATCTTTAATTAACATTACATATCCCAATAAAATTAACTAAGTCGGCCAGAGATCCTAAATCTCATCATTAATTCAATTACTGTAAGTCGGCCAACATCACTATTTTCACTCGGCAATTTCAATGGTGCTTGGCATTAAGAAACTTTTTTCTCGTCATGAACAACTTTACTCAGCACAAGCAACTTTTCTTGGCACAATCCAAACTTGCTTGGCACAGAACAGCCATAAAAACTTTCTTTGAAAGATAAACAACTAATTACTTTGCCAGAGTGTCAACTGATCAAATACCCTTTGAATTGCCTTAACTCAACTATTCACTTGGTCTTCTTGTTAAATCTTCTTCATCAAAAATAGATATGGTACTCAAACATATAGCAATAGTCTCAACAGTAAAGGTTTGACATCAATGACAAAATAACAATTGCTTGCAATGTCACTTTCCAACACAAGTAAATGACATCTTGACTTAGTGTTATAGATAAACAACACATTGCTTTGCCAATGTGTCAACTAATAAAATACCCTTTTAATTTCTCATAACTCAACCATTTCACTCAGTCTTCTTGTTATCCTTGCCTTCAAATATTTTTCAACAATCAATAGATATGGTACTCAAACAGATAGAAATAGTCTCACCAGTTAAGGTTTGACATCAATGACAAAACAACAATTGTTTACATTGTAGCTTTCCAACAATCTCCCTCTTTGGCATTGATGGCAACACTAAACATTAAAATAATAATTTTACAAACATAGTTACCATACAATCCAAAAAGTCTTCCTATGTTCCTTGATATGAAAAAATCTTCATTAATGTCTTTAGCTTCATTCTAATTCTCATATTTTAAAACATTTCTCCCTTTGTGTCTGTAATCACACTGAAATCTTTCTATTTTTTTTCATCTGTAGACTCTCTCTTTCAGTAAAATCTCCCTTTTTTCTAAGTATATTAAACTCCCCCTCTTTGAAAACAATGCCAAAGACGTATACATCTTCATCATGGAAATTTTTTTGTTCTAACTTAGTATCATGTTGTTCTTGTCATCTTACTTATGAGTGATCCTCTTTTCTATCCTTGTCTCTCTTTCACAGCTTTAGGAAGCATCCTAAAGTGAAACTACCAGTGCATCAATGTGTCAAATATTCTAAACATAACATTTAATGCAACAGTTCCATTCTAAACTAATTAGCCTCAGTTAGGGGAATCAGCCCTAATTTACCTCGTAGATACTCATGAGCATCCTTGGGTAGTGCTTTTGTAAATATGTCTGCTAACTATTCCTTAGTATGCACATAGTCCAGTCTCACTTCCTTTCTTTGAACTAGCTCCCTCAAGTAATGATACTTCATAGCTATATGCTTTGTCTTAGAGGGCATCAAAGGGTTCTTAGAAATATTGATGGCACTCATTTTATCACAATATATGACAAATGGTTCTATGATCTCCTCTTTCATACCTTTTAGTAGTATCTTCAACCACACAATATTAGAGCAGTTGACTATTGTTGCCACATACTCGGCTTCAGCTGTAGATTGTGAGGTGTAATTATGTTTCTTGCTTTTCCATGAAACCAATCTCTTTCCAAAAATAAATCCGCCACCTATGGTGCTTTTTCTTTCATCCACATTTCCAGCCCAATCAGAGTCAGTGTAAACTCTATGCTCAAACTTATCATTCTTTTTGTAATATAGACCATATTCATCTATTCCTTTCAACTATCTCAGAATTCTTTTTATTGCCATCATATGAGTTTCCTTGGGATTGGCATAAAATCTTGCAATAATTCCAATAGCTAGAGCAATATCAGGGTCTATTATGCACAACATATTGCATCTTTCCAATCATTGACCTATAAATGGTTTGGTTCACTTCTTTTGTATCATCATTTTTTGTTAACTTCTATCAAGTAGCCATGGGTATACTCACTAGTTTTGATTTTTCCATTCCAAAAGTTTTTAATATCTCCTTGACATATTTTGATTGAGTAATATAGATACCATTCTTCATTTGATATATTTGTAAGCCAAAAAAGAATTTGATCTCACCAAACATAGACATCTCAAATTTAGTTTGCATCTCTTTTGCAAATGTTTTGCATAACACATCTTGTCCACTAATTATAATGTCATCAAAAAAAAATTTAGCTAATAAAGTACCTTTATTTTGTTATGTCTTCAAATAAAGATTGTTGTTGTCATTGGTTATTGCAAATCCAATCTTCATCAGATAATTGTGCAATCTCTCATACCATGCTCTTGGTGCTTTCTTCAGTCCATATAGTTCCTTGTGTAATCTGCAAACCATGTTCCTCTTGCTTGGTTCAATAAATCCATCAGCTTGTTCAATGTATACTTCTTCTTCTAATATCCCATTTAGAAATGCTGACTTTACATCCATCTGATAAAATTTAAAACCTTTGTAGGTTGCATATGCAATTAAGGTTCTAACTCCTTCCAATCTTGCAACCAGGGTGAATGTTTCTCCATAATCAATTCCTTCCTCTTGTGCATAAACCTTGCATATCAGTCTAGCTTTATTCCTTGTTACTTCTCCATGTTCATTCAGCTTATTTCTAAATACCTACTTAGTAACAATTACATTTTTTTCATTCGGCGTAGGTACAAGTGTTCAAGTATTATTCTTTTCAATCTGATCAATTTCTTCATTCATGGCTTGTATCCATTCTTCATTCTCTAAGGAAGCTTTTACTGTTTTAGGCTCAAAATCACATAACAAGCATGTACAGACTCTCAACTTACTTCTTGTCATAACTGCAGAATCCTTTGATCCTATGATTTGATCAGGCTTTTGGTGCCTCCTCACATACTTTGCTAGAGTAGATTCTTTCTTTGCTTCATATTCATTGTTCTCATTCAATTCAAGTTAATTCTGTGTCTTGGCATCTCCATCAGATAGCTCAGCAATTACCTCCTGTTGTCCAGCAACCTCATTCTGTGACTCGAAAGGTGCTATATGTTTCTTAGCAACCTCATTCTCAGGTTCAGGTAATACATTATAATCTTCTTTATCCAGATAGACAAATGATTTATAACTTTCAGGTTCTTGTGTACTTTCTTCTTCATTTCTTTCTGCATATTCATCAATTCTAACATTTGCACTTTCCACAATTTTGTTAATGTTAGAAATCAGATACTTATATGCTTTACTTTTAGTTGAATATCCAAGAAATATGCCTTCCTCACCTTTAGTATCAAGTTTGTCATTTCTTTTATCCTTCAGTATGAAACATTTTCTTCTAAACAGTTTGAAATATCTTACATTATGTCCATATCCATACCATAGCTCATAAGGTGTAGCATTAGTACCTTTCTTGACTTGTATTTTGTTCAGGGTATAGACTGCTGTGGTTACAACTTCTGTCCAATATTTATGTGCAACATTTTTCTCCATCATTAGTGTTCTAGCACAGTCCATGATAGATGTATTTCTTCTTTCAGCAATATCATTCTGTGGTGGTGTCCTAGGTGTGGACATCTGTCTTTTTATACCTCAGTCATTGTAGAACATGTTAAACTCATTAGAAATAAACTCACCTCCTCAGTCAGATCTCAAACATTTCAGCCTTTTTCCTGTTTCCTTTTCAACTTTTACCAAGTACCACTTAAATAACTGGAATGCATCAGATTTTTCTTTAAGAAAGATAATAGTCATCATTCTAGAGTAATCATCAATGAATAGAATAAAATATCTATCTTCACAGTAAATTTTCTCACCAATGGCACCACAAATGTTAGTATGAACCAATTCTAGAATTTCCTCAGAAGTATGAGTCTTACTCTTGAAACTAGATTTAGTCATTTTTCCCAATTGACATTGCTTACACATTGTATTTTCAAGTTTCTTTAACTTAAGTAGCCCTCTAACCTTTTTCAATTTTCTTATGCTTACCAAGTTATCAAATTTTACATGACACAACCTTTTATTCCATAACCAAACATCATTATATTGTTCAAACAAGCATGTCTCATCACCTAAGTCTAGATACAACAAGTTACCTTTTATTTGTTGTCCACTTCCAACTAGTTCTCCAGTGGCATCATAGATCTTTGCCTTCTTGTGATGGAATTCAACTCTATAACTAGAAGTATTCAGCTATGCAACACTCAATAAATTATAGTTAAGATCATCAAACCAATATACATTGTCACATCTGATCTTGTCAGTCAATTTAATTGATCCTTTTCCTTTAACAAGACCTGGTGCATCATTACACAATTTAACATAATTTTCATTACACTAATCTAAGGTTTCAAATTTATCCTTATCACCAGTCATGTGATGTGAAAATCCACTGTCAATAATCCAATGGTCACCTTTAATCATAGAAGAAATTAATACAGTTTTCTCATCATCATCAGAATCATCTTTCATAGCGACATACACAACTTCTATATCATTTTCATCAGAATTATCAGATCCATTGTCAGAAGCTTCTTCAGCTATATGGCAAGATTTCTTACCTTTGTCTTTGTAATCATTATACTTTCTAAAGTATCAATCATCCTTTCTATCTTTGTACTTGATGTCTCTTCTTTCATCTTTGTCATTCTTATCAGGACATCTAGCAGAAATATGACCAACTTTGTTACATGAAAAACAAATGATATGAAGTTTAACTTTGAATTTTCCTTTTCCTCTTGATAGACTTCTTGCCAAAAGTGCCTCAAGTTCTTCTAGATCATCATCTGTAGTGTCACTACCATTGTTTATACATTTATTTTCTTTCTTTGATCTATTAACGACCAAATGGGATCTAAATGCAAAATCAATAGCTTGTGGAGTGTAGTTATCAAAATTTGACATCTCAAATGCAGTAAGTCTGCCTACCAGCCCTTCTAAAGTCAAATTGTTATTAGGAGAACATCTCAATTCTTGAATTGCAGAGACTCTAAAGAATGTATAGGAAGAAGATTCCTTAGTACCTTGCTCATAATGATTTTATCATCAATGTTTCCATTAGCTCCTCTAATAGCATTCACAATTTCTTTTATCCTACCACAATATTGAACTATATTTTCTCCTTCTTGCATTTTCATTGCGTCAAACTTATCTCTTAAACTTTCAGGTTTTTCTCTCAGCACATTTGTATCTCCTCCATAGATTGTTTCTAGGGTATCCCACATCTTCTTTGCATTTGTACAGTTTTTTATGTCTTCAAATTTAGGATACCTAAGGGATGATTCAATCTCCAACATTGCTTGTTTGTGTTCCAGCTTTTCTCTTAACTGTTCAATAGTGACAAGTATTGTTGGGACTACATAATCATGTTCAATATAGAAATTATAAGTATCACCAATACCAACTAGATGCAATTTCATCAAACTCTTCCATGCATCGAAGTTATCTTTGTTCAACTTAGGTACCTCCTTTTTATACATATTGATCTTTTGCTCCAAGTACCTTCAAACTATTTTCAAGAGACCAAAGCTCTGATACAAATTTTTAGAATGAATTTAGAATAACTGAGAGGGGGGGGTGGGGTGGTTGAATCAATTATCCTCAAGTTTAGATGCAGTTTATTGTTCAAATGTAATCACCTTGTAGAAAATTAACAGTAAAACACAAAATAAGCATTCACACAAGTTGACACCAGTATTTAATGTGGAAACCCAAATTGGGAAAAACCACTAGTAACATGGTACCAAGTTTTCACTCTTCTGAAGTGAGCTCTTCTAGGAGCCAACCTTGTTAAAGGTTAAAAAACACATTGCTAAATGTGACTTGGTTAAATGATTTAATCACCATGTCAGGAGTGGTCTTGTTAGAGGTCTTAGAACACTGCACCTGAATGTCACCTTGCTCAAAGGATTTATACAATGACTATTAGGTCAACCTATTTAAAGTATTTTGACTGATACAATGGTTAGAAAGTAATCATCAAGTGTGATTTGAATCATACAACTTACTTTGCAAATCCAGATCCAATTCATCTCTTATGCTAATTCACTGAGTGACCTCCATTCTCATTTAAATCTTCAGATCTTCTTGGAGATCCGTCAAGCAATCACTTTCGCAACTCTATGCTTCTCTACTCAGACTTCTTTGCTAGATCATGCCAGTCAGTCAATTAACCATGCAATCCTCTTGCACACACTTTTCACATGCATCATTACTTGAATATACCCTTGAGGTTATCTTATACCTCTTCATCTAGGCAAAATAAATATTTTTCCACTTAATCAAGATCGTTGATCTTAGGTTAGGTCAGATCCAACGGATCTTTCCATCATTTACATTTAATTTACTTCTCCAAAGTAATCAGTAATTAAATCTTGGATCCATGCATTAATAATAGTTACTCGTGCATTTACATAGTTTGGACCAATTGTTCTTATCCTAAATTAAATTTACATATCCCAATAAATTCAATTATGTCGGCTAGAGATCTCAAATCTCAAAAATTAGAAAAATAATGTTGCTCGGCCAACACTATGTTCCTTTACTCGGTCATAATTGTTTTCCTCGGCAATTTACTGGTGCCCGGTCGACACTAAGAAATTATGCTCGACATACAATGGTGCTCGGTCGACACAAACTTCACTCGGCATATACTATTCCCAGCAAACTGACATCTTGACTTAGTGTTATAGATAAACAACACATTACTTTGCCAATGTGCCAACTGATCAAGTACCATTGTAATTTCTCATAACTCAACCATTTCACTCTGTCTTCTTGTTATCCTTGCCTTCAAATATTTTCAACAATCAATAGATATTGTACTCAAACAGATAGTAATAGTCTCACCATTTAAGGTTTGACATTATATATATATATATATATATATATATATATATACACACACACACACA
>MU224198.1:552645-570881 GCA_018584345.1 Thuja plicata
ATGGTGATCTGGAGGCCTTACGTTTAATTTAAGGAGTAGATGGAGGATATGAGGGAAATATGCTTCATTTACATGAGTTGGTATTTGATACGGAGAATTTTCCATGTTATTGAGAGATTGATTATGGCTCAAGTGATGAGGCAATATTGCGTGGTATAGGGTATGCCTCAGGGCATGGAATCTTACAATAGGATTCATGAGCAGGAGTATTTGTGCGTTCTATAGATACACTATGAGGTTTCTAGATATGAGTACCTTTTTTTGGCTCTCCTTGTTGGGAGTATGTATAGAATGTGATAGATTTATGCGTGACAAAGGAGTATCAGAAGTATCTCACATTGTACCCAATCCCTATATTGACCTTGCTTCATGTGGTTCCCCTAATGATTAATGAGCCAACAAACTACAAGGAGGATGGGGATGATGGTAGGGCACAACCTTGAGATAGAGGAGTGATATTCCATAGAGGTCATGTGAGAGTTCCTATCATAAGACACGGTGGTAGATATAGAGGGATAGGTTGAGATGGAGGTGGAGCTATTGGTGGAGCTAGTAGTGGAGAGGGAGGTGATAGTAATGGTGGCATAAGGAGGATATTTATGGCACAAACTCATGACCCCACAGATCTAGGGAGGAGGAGGAGATATGGAAAGATAATAGAGGAATCTCAGTAGGATCTGGCTTTAGCACAAAGGGTTACATAGAATGGAGGTAGGGTGACACTATACAGATGTTAGGACAAGATAGAGCCCAGTTGAGGACTCATGTAGTATTTCTGGAGTCTCATGTGACTATGTTGACTACAATGAGAGATATAGCTTTAAGTGATGTTTCTCACTAGCAAGGCAATGTCGCTTATTATCAATAAGGTTATTACTTAGAAGTTCTAGATCCTATGAGGAGATTTCCTTCCTACTCCCAGGTTGTAGGTCAGTCACAAGGTTGAACTCTTGGTAGATCAGAGGGAAGAGGTTTTAGGAGTCTATCTCCTAGAGGTTTTATTGATGATGACACTTTTCATATTGACATTACTAATGTATCTTTCAATGTTATACATTTTGATGATATATCTCAATTTTTGATCTCATTTTATCTAGACACCGACATATTTTTGATATATGTATATGAGATGCATTTTTCTTTTTGGTTCCTATTTTATTTATATATGATGAATGAACATGTTATTTATTTTGGATACGTTATGGATCTATGATGATGCATTATATAATTTCTTATGTTGGATGAATTTGGTACACATGATGTTATCTACTTGATATGTGATGTATGTATTTCTTTCTACAAATATGATGATGGAAATGATGTGCAAGTAGTATTTTTTTTCTCCTTGTATAATAATGTGATGAAAAATTTAATATTATGTAATATAACATGATCAAATAATGCAACTAATGACAAATGTAGCTAACATTTGATGCGAGGACCCTAATGTGTCAGTTTCCATGATACTTTATCATATACAAGTTAGATTTTGTGAATCTCATTGAGTCATTTTTGTCATGTTAAATGAATACAACATATAAATGAATACAAGATGATATACAGGTTTCATGTGTTGTCATTCTTTCAGTCTTTTTCTATGATATATCTCATCATTGCTATTTTGTTGGATGTAAGTACAAACATCAGTGGCTTTCTGGTGCGGGAGCACCCTATGGTCTTTTGGAAGATCTTTAGACATTTTTTCTTGTAGGTTGGTTTGGCCAACCATCCATGAATAATGAATAATCTATAAATTCCCTAGTGTGTTTTGAGGTGTGATTAGTGTTAGGAAAGATTAGGGTTTGTGTGTTGTTGAGTCTAGTTGATTCTACGGGTCTAGAACCTAGAAGTCAACCCAAAAGTCAAAGGGTTGACCAAAGTTCCAAAGTGGTAAGATTTTTAATTTTTTAATGGTATTAAGTCATTTGAGGTCATTTGGTAAGGTTTGGAACCAATTAGGACCCTCAAAGTTGAGAAAGTGTCATTTTGACAAAAGTTGTCAAAGTTGTCATGACAACTTTTAAAAGTTGTAATGACAACATTTCCTAGACTTTAGGAATCGGCTCTTATGATTCCCAAATCCCAACCAGAGGGTCTAGACAGGTGGGATGGAAGTATATAAGGTTATTTCAACCCTAATCTAACATTTAGCGTATATATTGTACGGACTGGTGTTTGGAAAGAACCAATTTGCAGTGTAATTAAGATACAGAGCCATCATCCATCACTTTTATGGATTGAATGGATTGAATGAAAGAATGGAGAGTGTTTTAAATTCAATTTATTAGTTCTTTGTGGCATTAGATTAGTTAATTATTCTTTCTGGTTAGCTTTTGTTTAAATCTTTGGATTTGGTGAGTTCATTGGCCAGTTTTGGTCGAGTCAAGTAAAAGTTGTCTTTTCTTGGTGTTCCCGTGGTTCAAACTCCATGACCACTTGGAATCTATTAGAGCCTTGTATATAATTTTAAAATATGGCTTGTGGAGTGTGTTTGTGCAGAGGAAGCTTCAGAACTTTCAACCCCTAGGCGAATACTAGTTATTCTAGCTAGGGTGAATGAGTAGTGCAACATCAATGATGATAGCCAGTTGATTGGTATATGCCAATCAGTGATAGTGGAGTGTAGGGTAATGACGTGAAGACCATTTGATGGAAGGATGAGTTCAGAGGAGCTCATTAGATTAGTGTAAGAATTTCAAGAAACCAAAGCAGCCATCATGCCCTAAAAACCCTTATTTTTAGGGGTTTTGTGAAAGTCCATTGTACGGACAAGATTGGAATCAGAGACCTAGAAAATCTTGAAGGGGAGGAAAAAACCACTAAGAATATGAAATTTATTTCTAGGGGTGTTAAGGGGTTTTAGGAGGAAAATCACATTTTCAGTGATTAGGAGGGCTAATAGGCCTAAAAAGGCTACAAGGCCTAAAAGACTAGTCATTTGGAACCCGATTGGAAAATGGGTAAAAGATTCACAAAATTGGATCCATAGAGGCTGGATTAGATGTAATAGGAGTTAGGAACCAATCCACAATAATTTGACACCATTGGAATGGTAGAGGGGTTAGTGAATCCATGAAGGAGTAAAGCTATTGAGAAGGGTTTATTGAAGAGTTTGAAGTTGGTGGAGAGTTCTTGGTGAGGTAGAGGTTTGGAGAAGAATCCTCTAGTTAGGGTATAGATAGAGACCCTAAAGAAGACCCGGAGAAGGTCTTAGAGAGAGCTAAAAGGCTCTAGGAGAGGAGCTCCCCATCAAATTGGTATCAGATCCATTGAAAGGCTTGGGAGTGGATTAGTGCATGTCAGAGTGGAGTGAATCCATAGGTGAGAATGTCATGGTGACCAATGCAGAGTTGGCCAAGGATTTGTCAGAGAAAAAAAATCAAGAATAGGATTCTTGAAGAGGCAATGGAGGAAATGAATATCAAGATGGAAGAAGTGGTAGAGACTTCTAGTAAGTTGAGAGAATAAATGGATGAAGGGATAGATGAAGGAAAGAAACCAGTAGAAGAGGAGGTAGAACCAAAGCGTGATCATCTTCTACCTGAGGATTCATTCCTCAAATCACTCAAGGAATTGAGTGGGAAGGCTCTAGAAGGAATACTAGTATTCTCTAGTAAGATGGACACTGAAATGGTTATGGAATGGCTTCAAGGGATGAAGAATCACTTCGAGTGTGATGGGATTACAGAAGCACAAAAGTTGAAGATAGCCAAGTCAAGGATAAGAGGGAAAGCACTCACATGGAGGAAGTTCTTGCAGGAAGTAAGAGAGAAAGAGGGCAAGAAGCCCATAGAAAATTGGAAGACAATATTTGCAAAGGTGAAGGAAAATTACCTTCCTAAATATTATGACATTCAATTACATAAGAAGAGGTAGAACCTTAGGCAAAAAGGCCTAGATGTGCCAGCCAATACCAAAGAATTTCAAAAACTTTGTCTTAGATCAAGAATCCAGGAGACAAAGAGTATCAAAGTTGCAAGATACCTTAATGGATTAAGGTGGAACATTTAGGAAGAACTTAGTCTCTTTACCCTGATTTCCATTCATATTTGTTTACAAATGGCTTTGAAAGTGGAAGATAAACTCAAGAAGAGGTGGGAATCTAGCTCCATAGGTAGAGGAAGGGGTAGAGATAACAAAGGTGGCCATAGAGGAAGTTCAAGTGGAAGAGGCAGTGAAAGTAGAGGAAAAGGGGACTCTAGATATGCAAAGAAAGGACAAGAGACATGCAATAGGGGTGGATATAATAATATAAGAAGAAGTTCTTATAACAATGGCAGAGGAAGTTCAGGAGATTTTGGGATCTAAGCTCTCACTTTTCTTCAATGAAATGATACAACTGTGGAGAGTTGGCGCATCCTGCATATAGATGTCCAGATAAACCAACATCCTCACAAGGGGAGAAGAAGATAGCTTATGTCCAAGAAGAATATTTCTCTAAACAATCAGAGGTGAGCCTAGATTCAGAGAAAGGAGAACACCTTATCTTAAGAAGAATACTGATCAAGGCACCCACCAAAGATGAGCACAAGCAGAGGAGGGCTCTTTTTCAGAGTAAAATGCAAGATATTTGGGAAAGTGTGCAAGGTGATCATTGATTCAGGGTCAACAAAAAATTTCATATATGAGGAGGCAGTAGAGAAGTTGAAGCTCACAAAAATACCAAATGTGTGTCCTTATAAAGTTACATGGTTGAATAACAGCCAAAACATCTTGGTGAATGAACAAGTGGGTAGAATTTGTCATTGGAAAATATTAGGATAGGATATTATGTGATGTGTTTCCAATGCATGATTTCCATCTATTTCTTGGTAGACCATGGCCGTATGACAGAGAAGCTATCCATAATGGGAAAGATAACAAGTACTCCTTCAAGAAAAATGTGGTAACTTTTGAAATATAGTCTTTAATAGACGAGGACATAGTGGAGAAGGTAGAATGTAGTGCCATGCTGATGAATGGAAAATAATTCATAAGGGATATGAAACATGAAGAAGTTTTCTATGCAATTTTGTTATAGCGAAAGGACGAGAAAACTCATAAGAAAGCACCTATACCAAAAGAGGTGAGAGAACTATTGGATCAGTTCAAGGATATAATTTATGATGGTACACTAGCTTCAATACCACCAAAGAGGGAGATAAGTCATCAAATTGACTTCATACAAGGAGCATCATTTCTAGACAAATCTGCATACAAGATGACACCAGAAAAAAACAAGGAGATAGCCATGCAGTTCCAAGAGTTGTTTGATCAAGGATTGATTAGGAAAAGCATAATTCTTTGTGTTGTCCCTATGGTGTTCTCTCATAAGAAGGGAGGTAAGTGGAGAATGTGTATTGATTCTAGAGCCATAAATATGATAACTATCAGGTATAGATTTCTAATTACTAGAATAGAAGACTTGATGGATTTCTTGGGGGGTGCTAAGTACTTCTCTTAAATTTACTTGAAGAGTGGGTACTATTAAATTATGATGAAGGAAGGTGATGAGTGGATGTCTACATTTAAGACTACATAGGGGTTGTATGAATGGTTATTTATGCCCTTTGGGCTTACCAATGCACCAAGCACCTTTATGAGGGTGATTAATGAGGTCTTGAAGGACTATATAGGATTTTTTGTAGTTGTTTATTTAGATGACATCCTCATATTCAGTAAAAACAAAGAGGATCATATGAAGCACTTGGAGTTAGTGTTGAAAAATTTGCAAGGGGAGAAACTCGTCATAAACCTTCAGAAGAGTGAGTTCATGAAGGAAGAGCTATTTTACCTTGTATTTGTAGTTTCCAGAGGTGACTTTAAAATGGATAAAGAGAAAGTAGAGGCTATATTGAACTGGTCTACTTCTAAGATAGGGATTAAAGTTAGGAGCTTCCATGGGTTAGCTCAATTCTATAGGAAGTTCATTAGGAGGATTGAAGACTAAATTCATATGGACTAAGGCAGCTAATGAGGGGTTTGAAAGGTTGAAAAGAGAAGTATCCACCCAACCTATACTCTTATTACCTAGCTTTGACAAACCATTCATTGTGGAGTGTGATGCAAGTAGATTTGCAGTAGGAGCTGTCCTAAGCGAAGAAGGAAGGCATGTGGCATTTTTCAGTGAAAGACTAAATGAGGGTAAGTCTAGGTACTCTTCCTATGACTTGGAGCTATATGCTCTTGTGCAAGCCTTAAATAAGTGGAGGCAGTATCTATTGCCTAAAGAGTTTGTTGTCTTTACAGATAACCAAGGATTGAGTTACATAAACACTCAAGACAAGCTTAGCTTGAGGCACATAAAATGGATGGAGTTCCTATAGTCATATACCTTCACTATAAAACATAAGAAGGGGGTACAAAACAAAGTTGCAGATTCCCTTATTAGGATACTACTCACCATCCAAGAGATTTAGTTGCAAAGAACAAGAATTGAAGGTTTTAAAGACCTATATGAGGGAGATTTAGATTTCTCAGAGATTTACAAAGTGTGCAAAGATTTTGAGAATCACTTTCATAGTGAGTTTGCAGAGTATACATTACAGAATGGGTTTCTATTCAAAGGCATCAATTTTGTGTTTGAAAAGTCTCAATGAGGGAGAACCTCATTCAGGAGAAACATAATGGGAGCCCAAGTGGAAAATTTGGACTAAATAAGACATTGGACTTATTGGAAAGGTTCTATTGGTGGCCAAAGATGTAGAAGGAAGTGAGAAGATATGTGGAGCAATCTGGCATATATCAGAAGGCTAAAGGCACTTCATCAAATGTAGGACTTTACCAGTCGTGACCCATCCCAAGTAGACCTTGGGAGTGCAAAAGTATGGACTTCGTAGTGGGATTACCTAGGACTCCAACTGGTTTAGACAGTGTGTTTGTAGTGGTAGATAGGTTTAGTAAAATGAGCCACTTCATACCATGCAAAACAACACATGATGCCAGCGATATTGCCTAATTTTTCTTTAAGGAAATAGTGAGGATTCATGGACTACCAATGAGCATCGTTGCAGACAAGGATGTGAAGTTCATGGGGCACTTTTGGAAGACCCTATGAAAGAGAATAGGTACAAACTTATCTCACGGATCTTCCTATCATCCTCAAACGGATGGGAAGGCTAAAGTAATCAATAGAGCTCTTGGGAACTTTCTTAGATGTCTGACAAAGGAATATGGAAAAGGATGGGAGAATGTTATCCCATAGGCATAATTTGCCTATAATGATAGCACAAATAGGACTACATGGAAAAGTCCATTTGAGATTGTGTATGGGGCACATCCAAGGGGTGTGATGGAACTCAGAGACCTCAAAGGATATGAGGGAGTTAGTGTACATGCTAATGACTTTGCACAATCAATGAAGGAAGTTCATGAACAAGTACAAAAGACCTTAATGGAGGCCAATCAGAAGTTGAAGGCAAAAAGAGATGAGGGAAGAAGAGATTTGAAGTTTGAAGTGGGTGAGCTAGTAATGGTGTTCTTGAATAAGGAAAGACTACAAAAGGGGATACCTAGTAAGCTATAGATGATAATAATTGGACTTTGCAAGATATTGGCTAAGTATGATCCCAATGAGCTTACAAGGTGGAGTTGCCCAAGGAGATGTCAATCTATCCAATCTTCAATGTGAAGGATTTGATCAAGTATAAGGGGCTAGATATGGATGAGTTACAGTACAGTCATGAGGTGAATAAGGATATGGGATAGTTCATGACTCTGGAACAAGTCAAACCACAAGTGGAAAAGATATTGGATTCAAGAGTAAAGAAGAAGACAAGACACAAAGTCTATATGGAGCATTTAGTGAAGTGGAGACAACAACCAAAGTTAAAAGCCACTTGGATAGCTAAGAGTGACTTCAAGAAGCATGGAATTGGTGAGGAGTTCCTGACACCATAAGTACCTTAACTTTCTTGTTGCATGGGGACGACGGTGCAGGAGTACCCTAAGGTCTTTTGGAAGATCTTTAGACAATTTTCCTTGTAGGTTGGTTTTTCCAACCATAAATTAATAAGGACTAATCTATAAAGTCACTAGTGTGTTTTGAGGTGTGATTAGTGTTAGGAAAGATTAGGGTTTGTGTGTTGTTGAGTCTAGTTGATTCTAGGGGTCTAGAACCTAGAAGTCAACCCAAAAGTCAAAGGGTTTACCAAAGTTCCAAAGTGGGAATATTTCTCAGTTTATAATGTTATTAAGTCATTTGAGGTCATTTGGAAAGGTTTGGAACCAATTAGGACCCTCAAAGTTGAGAAAGTGTCATTTTGACAAAAGTTGTCAAAGTTGTCATGACAACTTATAAAAGTTGTCATGACAACATTTCCTAGATTTTAGGAATCAGCTCTTATGATGCCCAAATCCCAACCAGAAGCTCTAGAAATTTGGGATGGAATTATATAAGGTTATTTCAACCCTAATATGATAGTTAGTTTATATATTGTATGGACTAGTGTTTGGAAAGAACCAATTTACAGTGTAATTAAGCTACAGAGCCATCATCCATCACTTGAATGGATTGAATAAAAGGATAGAGAGTGTTTTAAATATAATTTCTTAGTTCTTTGTGGCATTATACTAGTTAATTGTTCTTTCTACTTATCTTTTGTTTAAATATTTGGATTCTGTGAGTTCAGTGGCCAGTTTTGGTCCAATCATATAAAGTTGGATTTTCTTGGTGTTCTCGTTGTTCAAAATCCATGACCACTTGGAATCCATTAGATCCTTGTATATAATTTGTAAATATGTATTTTGGAGTGTGTGTGTGTAGGGGAAGCTTGAGAACTTTCAGGCCCTAGGCAAGTACTAGTTATTCTGGCTAGGGTGACTGAGTAGTGTAGTAACAATGATAATTGCCAGTTGATTGGTATGTGCCAATCAGTGATGGTGGAGTGTAGGGGCATGAGGTGGGGACCATTTTATGGAAGGAGGAGTTCATAGGAGCTCATTAGATCGGTGCAAGAAGTTCAAGAAAGAAAACCAGCCATCATGCCCTATAAACCCTTATTTTTAGGGGTTTTGTGAAAGTCCATTGTATGGACAAGATTGGGATCAGAGACCTAGAAAATCTTTAAGGGGAGGAAAAACCCACAAAGAATATGCAATTTTTTTTTAGGGGTGTTAAGTTTTTTTAGGAGGAAAATCACCTTTTCAGTGATTAGGAGGGCTAATAAGCCTAAAAAGGCTACAAGGCCACTAGTCATTTGGAACCCAATTGGAAAATGGGTAAAAGATTCACAAAATTTAATCCATAGAGGTTGGATTAGACCTAATAGGTGTTAGGGAATCACTCCACAATAATTTTACACCATTTTAATGGTAGAGGGGTTAGTGAATCCATGAAGGAGTAAGGCTATGAAGAAGGGTTTAATGAAGAGTTTGAGGTTGGTGAAGAGTTCTTTGTGAGGTAGAAGTTCACAGAAGAATCCTCTAGTTAGGGTAGAGATAGAGACCCTAAAGAAGACTAGGAGAAGATCTTAGAGAGACCTAAAAGGCTCTAGGAGATGAGCTCCCCATCACTTTCAAAGATGATGATGAACTTTAGTACTACTTTCATTGAGGTTGCAAGTTAACAAAAGTATCGAGTCATATAGAGACAATATTATTGGCATTATGGTAGTTTTGGGGGAGATATGAATAGAGGTCATGAGTGGATGAATAATTGGCTATCCTTGGTGCAAATGTATATTGTTATCATAATTTCAGTGATAAATGAGAATTTTTATTGACCGGTAAAGGGAATATCAACTATGTATGTTGACTGGTGCTCATGAAGAATAGTATCGGACAAAGTTTGTGGTAGCGGTCAAGTTAAGCAAAGAAGAATTTATCTCATTTTTTGAATGAATTATATTTTGAGTAAGAAGGAAGTTTACCCATCTCATCAAAGATCAGAGTTTCATATTAATTTGAAAAGGGAGAGAAATTGCATAAAGGAAAGAACTTTGAACAAATCTAATATACTAGGTTACACCAAAAGTGATGTAAACAAAATCCAACACCAATTACAAATGATCTCTTGAAAGAATATTAGTAGAGGCAAATGATACAAATTTTATGATTGGACAACTCATGTATCACTGTTTCATAAGGAGAGTTCAGATTTTTTGTTGTGAACATGATAGGAGGATGAGAAATCCTCACACTTAACCAGATAAGGGAGAAACTCAAGGAAACTACAACTTATAAACTGCATAAGGAGAAATTCTATCCATTCTAAAGATGATAATAGAGAGATGAACTTGTATGATTCAAAGAATAAATACATTACAAGTAAATATCAGATCCAAAACTACATACAATGAAGCGAATTCAAAGAAGGTCTGCAAAGACTATTATCTTTATTCAATTCTCAAAAGGAGATTGTTATCAAACCATTACAACTGGCTCCATAACCTTCAAGAAAAATCAGAGGATCCAAATCACTTTTGGTCTCCTTTTCCAAAATGTGGGAACCCTTAGCTTCTATACTAAAGTTTCTATTTAAATGAAAAATAAACTCTAATTCCAAGGTTTATATCAGATGAATTGGACATTAACTCTCTGATTCACCAAGGGATGAAGAGTTTTAACTACAAAAGGAAGAAGGGCTGAGGATTTCATTTATATCGCTGGTCCAAAATTCATGAAAAAAAACATTTTCACCTCTATTTCATGTAGGAGCACCTCCATAAAATTCCAAATGTTGTCTTCATGGATGATCCAAAGAGTTATGTCTCTTAAGTTTGACAATAATCTTTTTGTAAGGCCTAGTCACCCTTAGTGTGTTTATAAAACTTGGGCTTTGACTATGATCATAGACATAGTTGTGTGATTATTTATTTTAAGAGTCTATTGGGATAATAATACATGTTTCATATCAATAAAGGGTCATTGGGATCTTTAACATATGTCTAATAGGGAAAATGCATAGAAAATGCAAAAGTTGCACTTTTGCAACTAATGTTGTTTAGCAATTTTGTATAAAAGTTGCAAAACTTAATGTAATCATTCCCCCAATAGTCACAACCTTTGAAAATCAGTTGGAAATGTTGGGAAAGGTATTCATAATCCATTTCAGGTGGGTGGAAGATAGAAAATGTAATTTGGCTTTCAAATTTATAAAGAAAACCATGTTTTAACAAGAAAATTGTTTTTCATTTGCTTGGTACAGACACATACAATTGATTTGGGAGGAAAGGCTTACATTTTCAGATTCTCATTTGAATATTCTTTCCAATTCATCTAGTTTTTGCCTCTAATTCGATTTACAACTCAAGTTATCTGCATTTTACTAACTGCTATCACAAATTTTAGTGTTTACCTAGGGTGTCAACTTCTCTTGTGTACAACCTGGGATTTCACAATGGGAATTTAATGGCCTTTGGTGAAATATAAGTATTTTAAATTTAATTTAATATGGTTTTTGTTTCAAGTTGTAACTTGAAGGGAGTAGGGAGAAATTTGATGCCCTAGGTGTATATCTTCATGTATGCACCATTGATAGTTTTACAAAAAGTGTTGTAACTCTTTATGGGTTTTTCCCCAAGACCTGAAAACTTGGATTTATTAATTTTTTTGATGCCTCATAATTAATCAAATTTACTAGTGAAGGTTTTCCAAACCCTTAGGGTACTTCCTTTGTAAAGGTAGACCAAATTGCCCTTTAGATTTCACTGAAAGAGTGGGTTTCAGTATAACCAGCAAGGGTTTCAGACCCTGATACTTTTTAGGTTCATATAATTACATAAAGGGTATTTGAATATGTGATTTTTTTCTAGTTTTGTTTGGAATTTTCACAAATCATTCAAGTTTTTCAGTTTTAAAGGCTACAAGCCTAAGAGTGGTTTAACAAAGCAATTATGTTCAGATTTTTGTATAGAATGGAATTAACCACCATTTCATCTCATTAGGGACCTAAATAGACCAAACAATAATCCTTGGGTCACCCCTTCTCCTATAATTCATTTTGGGGAAGTTTTTGACAAAACTAGTAAAACTGCCTTGTGACCAACCAATGACTAGTTGGGTTTGAAGACTTGGTTAAACCTAGATATTGGGTTACCTATTGGAGTGGGTTGTGAGAACCTTTAATAAAGTAAAAATAACACTTGTGATGAGTGTTTGGGTACTTTGTGTTTGGAGACACTTTCTTTTGGTCTGAACTTTCATTGATTGAAGGTTTTGAAGGGCAAACATTGACCTCGTGAAGCTTTTGGTTGCTCACTTTGCATCAAGTGGTATCAGAGCAAGGAAGTAGATCCTTGAAAATTTCAATTGAACATTGATTAGAATACATCATGGAAGAAGCAGTGGAAAAAATGAAAAGATACTCAGTCTTTAGAACAAAGTTCAAATGCAAAGATAAGGTAAACAAAGGCATTGTTGAAAGTGGTTCTTTTGACAACATAGTTTCCATTGAAATGGTTGATAAATTAAATTTACCTAGAATTTCTCATGAAGCACCTTACAGATCTTTCGGTTTAGGTGAGAAAGAATGGTTTGATTTCCTAGAGAAGTCTTTGGTTCCATTTCATATTGGAGCATACCATGACATTATAGAGTGTGACATTATGCCTTTGAGGGATTGTCATTTGATCTTGGGAAGACCATGGCAATATGATAGGTCAGCCCAACATAATTGTATAGAGAATACATATTCCTTTAATAAGGATTGATAGAACTTTAAATTGAAGCCACTAAAGGATGATGATCCATGTTGGAAGATGACAAGGAGTCTAGGATTGATTGACAGGATTGCATTGCCACATCATGTGGAAGTTAAGGAAGAAGTTAAGGAGGCAAAACCAAAATGTATGGACAAAGAAAAGGATGTTGTGGATAACAAATATAAGAAGGGTACACTTGAAGGTGTATTTGAATCAGCCATCCAAGAAGTGACCATTCCATTAGATGGACTCAAGAACAAGGAGCAGTAAGAGGAAGCTGTGGATTGCTTGTTGAAAGAGGGAATGACTAAGCCTCATGATGTTCTTGCAGTAGGTCATGTGATTGAACAAGAAAGAGACTCTAAGGATGATGAATCCCATACCATTAATTATGGTATACATTTGATTGACATTGTTGATGCTGACCACAAACATGGTGCAATGATTTTTTCACTTGAAAGATTTCATACCAATGATGGTCTGACGGAGAATGGCCTATTTTTTCTGCCTAACCTATGTATTGAAAGATTGGAAGAGCCACCCATGGTGAACATGACAAAAATTTCTAAGGCTAGGGAGGTAGCCTTACATGTGAATGAAGATTTGAAATGCCATGGACAATGGCAGAGTAATATGTTGGTTGATGTCTCACATAGACAAGAGACAAACCGTGAGTTGGAAGTTGTAAAAGTTCTCCAAGATTGGAGATATTGCAGGTTGAAGAATATTTCGCACTTATTTCAAGTGTTGAACCATGGAAAATTTATGAAGATACATGTCAATACATTTTTTGGGTATCAATGTTTATGTTGCAGGAATATGAATCAAAAGATATGAAGACAAATTTAGAATTTTTGGTCTACATTTTTCCCATGGGAGACAAGCCCAAAGATAAGTTGAAGAAAAAGGTGGAGCAGAAATATTCAAGACTTCCATGGGTCATTAATCCTGATCTTTTCTGACCTAAAGTTAAAATGAAAATTTTGTTTTCTAATGTGTTTTGTTTGCAGGTTTCCAAGAGGACTTGGAAATTTTTTAAAGTTGAGGAGTATGGTGCAAGACCACCTCCCTAAAATTCAAAATGCTATCTTCATGGATGATCCAAAGATTTATGTGTCTTAAGTTTGACAATAAGCTTATTGTAAGGCCTAGTACCCCTTGGTGTGTTTATAAACCTTGGGCTTTTACTATGGTCATAGGCATAGTTGTGTGATTATTTATTTTAAGATTCTATTGGGATAATAATACATGTTTCATGTCAATAAATGGTCATTGGGATCCTTGACATAGGTCTAATAGGGAAAATGCATAGCAAATGCAAAAGTTGCACTTTTGCAACTAATGTTGTTTAGCAACTTTGTGTAAAAGTTGCAAAACTTAATGTAATCAATCCCCCATTAGTCAAAACCTTTTAAAATCAGTTGGAAAATTTGGGGAAGGTCTTCATAATCCATTTCAGGTGGGTGTAAGATAGAAAATGTAATTTGGGTTTCAAATTAATAAAGAAAACCCTGTTTTACCCAAAAAATTATTCTTCATTTGCTTGGTACCATAGTATAAAATCAAGTTGGGAGGAAAGGCTTACCTTTTTCGATGCTCCTTTGAATCCTCTTTCCAATTAATCTTGTTTGAGCCTCTAATTTGATCTACAACTTAAGTTATCTGCATTTTACTAACTATTTTCAAAGATTTGAGTGTTTACCTAGGGTGTCAACTTCTCTTGTGTATAACTTGGGATTTCACAATGGTAATTTAATGGCCTTAGGTGAAATCCAAGTATTTTAAATGTACTTTAAGATGGTTTTTGTTTCAAGTTGTAACTTGCAGGGAGTAGGGAGAAATTTGATGCCCTAGTTATATATCTTCATGTATGCACCATTGATAGTTTTACAAAAAGTGTTGTAACTCTTTATGGGTTTCACCCCAGGACCTGAAACCTTGGATTTATTCATTTTTTTGATTCCCCATCATGAATAGAATTTTATGGTGAAGGTTTTCCAAACCCTTAGGGTACTTCCTTTGTAAAGGTGACCAAATTGCCCTTTAGATTTCACCAAAAAAGTGGGTTTCAGTATAACCAGCAAGGGTTTCAGATCCTGATACTTTGGGGGTTCATATAATTCCATAAAGGGTATTTTAATATGTTATTTGTTTCCATTTTTTTTGGAAGTTTCACAAATCATTCAAGTTTTTCAGTTTTAAAGGCTATAAGCCTAAGAGTGGTTTAACAAAGAAACTATGTTCAGATTTTTGTAAAGAATGTAATTAACCACTATCTCATCTCATTAGGGACCTAAATAGACCAAATAATAATCATCGGGTCACCCTTACTCCTATAAGTCATTTTGGGGAAGTTTGTGTCAAAACTAGGAAAAGTGCCTTGTGACCAACCAATGACTAGTTGGGTTTGAAGACTTGGTTAAACCTAGAGATTGGGTTACTTGTTGGAATGGGTTGTGAGAACATTGAATCAAGTCAAAATAACACTTGTGATAAGTTTTTGGGTACTTTGTGTGTGGAGACACTCTCTTTTGGTCTGAACTTTTAGTGATTGAAGGTTTGGAAGGGCAAACATTGACCTCGTGAACCTTTTGGTTGCTCACTCTGCATCACTATCTTTGATGGTGAATGATCAATGTATCTTTATGAACTGGTGTTAAATTTATGTTTACTCTGTTTCATCATGGCCTTTAACTCTTGTGTGTAGTATCATATGAATGACATGCAAAAAGGAAGGTTTGATCTTTACTAGACTATAGTTGAAACCTCAGTTGACCCTCTACCTCCATGCAAAACAAACCTGCCACCTTTTGCATCAATTTAAAAATATAAGTTTTTTGAACCCAAGTCAAAACCCTTTTAAAAAGTTGACCACCTTTTAAATAGGTTGATTATTCATTAAGACTACCTCGACCGTGACATAGGATTTTTAAACCCTAAGTTAAAATCCCTTTGCATGACTCTTAACTTTACCTTGACCCCACCTTTGATGTGGCCTCCTTTAATTTGGCCTGTGGGCCCCTTCACCTTTATTTCCACTTCTTTTATTATTTCTTTGGCTAGGACATGCAGAACTATCCCACAATCCCATATATATTAACTATCACGCACCTTTTTTGGCGGGATCATGATTGTCGTTGGATATGATCGCCTTTTATTATTTTCTTTAAGCGCTTTCAACATCTTGACCACCACGAGTCACTTTTTAGTTATATTGTGATCTTTCTCTTTCTTTGGTCTATCAGACCACGGGATGACAAGCATGCACCACCTATCCATCTGGAACCACTTTTTCTATCTGTGCTTCTATGACATGTGTTATCTTCTCGCTATCTTGCGGTCCCTTTCTCTCCTTAGTGTGTCAGTCCACGAGATCATGATCTTGTGACACTTGTCTCATAGGTCCCACTCTAGTTTTTTGGACTTCCTAGACACGTGGAGATCTCTCGTATTCTCGTAGAGTTACTCTTTTCTCATCACTGGAATCATGGGATAGTGATGCATCACCATCTGTCCCCTTTGTCTGACTTGGACTGGCTTTGTGGTATCATCCAATCACCTGATCAACCAGCCCCACTCTGCTACATGGATTCATCTTGTGATCCCACTATGGTTCTCTCACATCAGCATGCCAGACCACGGGATCATGACATTCATCCACCTGTTCTAGTTTGCCTAGCTCAGGCCAACTAAATATACCTTTTGACCACCAACCTGTCATCCATATGACCGCTTAGCACATGAATGTTTGCAAAAAGGAACTTGTCTTTTGGCTACCAAATACTTGTGCGTTGGGTATTAATATAGCTTAGAATTTACTCGCAAAGAAAATGTGGGATAAACCAATATAACTTTTTCTCTATCTGCACGCCTCAGCGCACTTTCTTACTAGTTTATCTCTATTCCATTTGACTAAAGCTCTTCACCTTGATCTTTTGAGTACAATAAAAGTGTACTAATGATTGCATTGCATTTCTCCATAGTATTTTGGGCTTGAACCCTCATGGGAGCCCATTCAAATCCACATACTTTGGACTATTAAACCTCCTCTTTAAAAAAATTCACCATTGGGATAAAATTTGGTAAAAGCAAGATCATGTGTAGATTTAGAGATATTAAAGTTTCAAATTTTGATATTTTTTCTTAAAAGTTCAAAAGCCAATTTTTAAGGCCTTGGAATCTTTTTTAAGTTCCAAAAGTGTTCACAACTGGTGTATCTATTTATATCTTGATAGAGCACCTCACGAACCTATGGTGATTAAATTGGTTTGTCAATTATACTCTAAAATCAAATGTACCTTCAGATATTGACTATCTTGAAACGGAAAATTTAAAAATATATTGTAGACAAAAATGACCTATAAAAGGAAGTTACATGCATTGGTGTGTTGTTTGACACATAATAGGTCATCTTTGATTAGAGATAATTTGGATGCTACTTTTTAAGGTTGTTCTAACTCATGGTTTTGTAATATTGTTTGATGGTTTCATGTATTTTATCTCCTATATAACTAATGACATGTAGGTTTTCTGTAAGAGCCTTATAGTTGTTGAGTTACCTCTAGATTTGAGTCCATTATTATACTCCTATTAAGAGATTTCTCTACAATCATAGTGTAATATATTATTGATTTTTTAATAATGTATAGGATACCTTTTAGGGTGTGATTTTTTTTTTCCTGAAATATTTTTTCCCATGTAAATCACTATCGTATGGTATGTTCAATATTTATGTTATTTATGTCAAGATTTTATGATTATTGTAAAAATCTAAAATTGCATAATCCTCTTCTCAAGGTTAGTGTAGGAAGTTCTTCTATTGCCATAATTTCCTTTCAAAAATGGCATGATCATTAATTTAACATAGACACCAACCATTATTCAACATTGAAAAATTTTAATAGGGGATTGAACAAAATTAATTCCACAAATTCACTATTTTTTTAAATTGTTCTAGAATGACATATAGAATAAACTCTATATGAAATACATTTAAATCAAGTCAACACCATATTTTTCTACAAGGATGGACAAATTTGGGGAGTAATTCCAAAACCTAGTAATGCTCGTTAACTAGATATTTTCAATCTTTCATTTATCTTGTTTTAAATTTAATTTGTAATCTTTTTCAGAATTTAATATCATTCAAGAGCTTTTTTTTTTCAATGCTAGAGCATGAGTTTATTCTAATACCTTTTTAGATAAGAGTGAGGATTAAAACGTGTTCATTCTATTAAAACCAACTGGATGACCTCATCCCAAATATCAATTCTCAAAATTTTTTGCGTTGACAAAAATAAGATAGAGAAAATTATATTAATGAAAAAAACTATACACTTTACAATTCAATAATTTTGAAATATTTGTGTTCATAAATTGAAAAAATTTTGTTAAAACCCATTCAAGAATCACTCTATAATCAAGAAAGATAGTTTTTTTGAATGCATATATATTAGTAATTAAAAGCACTATCCATTTGATGTTTTTTTATCAATAGATAAAAAATAAATAAAAAAAGGAAAATAATTCACAAGAAAAAATTAAATTATAATATTATAATTCATAATAAGTGATTCAAATAAATTAAATAACTCTAGGCCCTAGCATATATATATA
>MU224198.1:571117-587618 GCA_018584345.1 Thuja plicata
CTCTTGGATGGTCGAAACATGATTCCTGTTGCGAACTACTGTTTCTAGCCAAAAATTATATTTCTGCCTTTATTGCAGCAATGACTGGGATTTAGATTTGAAGCATTAGATTTTTCTAGCTTTTCCCAAATTTGGAGAATTGCACGAATGTAAATGCAAATAAACTTGAGTCGTAGTTAACAATAGTTTACATATTTTATGGAGTTTTTAAAGTAGTTAGGTATGGTATCAATTTGATTTACAGATTATTATAGAATTATCTGGAAGTAGTTAATTATTACAGTACCTTAATTTATAGATGCATGGATATTTTTAGTAGATAACTATGACATTAATTTAATTTTTAGATTATTATAGATTTTTAAGATAGTTAACTATATCATTAGTTTCCTGGTGGATATCTTGGGTTGTGACATTGGTTCCCTCCCTTCTACCTACTTGAGTCTCCTTCTTGGAGCTAAACCCCCTGAAGATTTATGGAATAGACTCATTGATAGATTTAATAGAAAATTGGCTGGCTGGAATCAAATCACTCTCAGTCAAGCAGACAAAATTCAGTTGGTTAAATCCACTCTTCAAAACCTACCCACCTATGCCTTAAGTCTCTTTTCTATTCCAACTAAAGTGGTGGAAGCTATGGAAAAAATCCAAAGAAGATTTCTTTGGTCTGGGTAGAAGAGCACAAGCATTTCCCTTTCATTGCTTGGGACAAAGCCTACTTCCCAATAAAGTGTTGGAGGACAAGGTACTGGAAGAATTAGGTCTTTCAACAAGGCACTTCAAGAAAAAAAGATTTGGCATATCTTCCATGGTAAAGGGGAATGGATAGACTTCTTCGAAGATAAGTATCTGCCCAATGATTCTTTGAGTTACTTCTTTGATTGTGATGATATCCTGAAATGTTCTTTTATCTGGAATGGTTTCCTTAATGCCAAAGATATTGCAAAGTCTAAAGCTAAATGGAAAACTGGTAATGGTCATTTGATCAGTTTTTGGAATGAGAATTGATTACAGTCTAGACCCCTAAAAGACAATGACTCCTACAACTTATGGAAGGATGATTGCATCCTGCAATTCAGGGACAGGGCCTATAATTACATTGTGGGAAATTCCTTGGTGGATTTGATTTCTATCTCCCAAGATTTGTCTCCCTTATCCACTACTTTGAATGCTCTCTCTCTTTCCTAGAATTAGGATGCCTTGATTTGGGAAGGCTCCCCAAAAGGTTCTTTCATGGTTTCTCTAGCCTACTCTCTTCAGATGCACCAGGAAACCAAGCGATTTTGGGCTAAAGCCTGGTTTCCTAGCATTATTCCCCAAATTAATGTATTCTTTTGGATTTTACTTCAAAATCACATTCTCACTATTAATAACCTTCTGAAGTGTGGCATCCTGATCCCAAATAGGTGTGTTTTGTGTCAGTGCCAAGCTGAATCCGTCGACCATATTTTTCTCCATTGCCCCTTTCTTAGCTCTGTCTGGCAATTTTTATTGTCAGTTTTTGGGATGCATTGTTTCTTTTCCTCCTCTGTTCAAGACCTCTTCTCTCAATGGACCTTGCCTTTCAAAAATAATTCTTTTCACAAAATTTGGTCTTGGGTGCTTCCTCACATTTGCTGGGGAATTTGGAAAGAGCGTGGTAATCGTATCTTTAGGGACTGTAGTGTTCCTCCAAAAATTATTTTTGAAAAGATACATCATGATTTGTTGGAAAATTATGTTTCATGTGGGAATTGTAATCCATTTGTAGGAAAAGGCAATTTGGCGGATCCTAAGAAGACCAAACATAAAAGAAATAACAATACCTGGAGCTTTCCTCCAGAAGGATGGTCTAAAACCAACCTTGACAGTGTGGCCAAGGGAAACCCGGGTAAGACGGGAAGTGGCAGAGTGATTCAAAAAAAATTTGGCAAGGGAATAATTGTTGTCATATTTCCTTTTGGCACACAAACCAATCACTATGCAGAAGCAAATGCGGCCCTCCAAGTTACCAAATTAGCTCATGACTTGGGGATCAAAAATATACGGTTAGAAGGGGAATCATGCAACATTATTAACTACCTAAATAAGATTCACCCACCGTCGTGGACTATAGCCATCATTATTGATGAGAAAAACAACCTTTTGAACACCTTTGACAAGTTTCACATCTCCCACGTGTATAGAGAAGCGAACCAAGTAGCTGACTAGTTTGCCAATATGGCAGTGAAAAGTGACAAGAAGAATTTTTGGCTTCACCATGGAGACCTCCCACGTGAAGTGATGGATTTAGTCAATTATGATAGATTCCAGGAAAAGAAAGGATTTATTAGCATTAATCATTATTGAAAATGTTGTGAATGATAACGGCTTTCCCATAAATGGAAAGTACAAGATATTCTGGAAATGAAATAATTACAAGTCACATCCACACACTTAGTGGGTGCCCATTTGCATTGGCAAAACTTATCTCTCAAGGCAAAGAAGAAGTATATTCTGGAACAACTTGGAGAGAAAAGGTTTGTTAAGTGGTAAAACCCTGTTAGTGTATCAGAGCTTTTATCTTGCTATGGGAGGGGAAATACATAGACAGGAGCCCTCTAAAGACTATGAAAAATGGAGGAGGAGCAAGGTTTGGCACTATCTCCAACAAGGAGGCATTTCCACTTTCATTGAAAGGCTTCATGGCAAGACGCCTTCTGTGATGAAAATGTTCATGAAATGTTGGGACAAAGGCAGTGTGGTGATTGATGGAAAAAAACTTGATGGTGACCGAGGAGGTTATTTCCACAGTCACATGTATCCCCATAGTTGGTGAGAAATTTTACAGAGACCACAAGATTTCAGACTCTGTGATAAGTGATTTCATGAAAAATGAGGAAGAAAATAAGGCACTTACCAAAGATGGGACCTACTATTTTCTGGAAGAGCTCAAAAGACTGTGGAGATTTTTTCAGAGAGCCATCATCTATTATATCATGCTAGACACCAGGCTTAAAAAGATTAGAACCTACAACTTTGTTCTCAGGAATAATTTTTGCCATGGTATGCAGGTTTCAACACCCTTTTACTTATATGTTTCAATAAATGAAAATATTAATGGGTTTAGGGATAAGGCTATTGAAAATCCTACTTTGCATGAAGGGCTTTTACTTATTATTTATGACTTCTTTAAAGCCTAAATTCTGGGGAAGGAGATTTGTCAGAAAGAAGACATGGAGGCCTCTGGCTCTGACTACATTCCTTTAGAGACTGAAGATAGTGAAGGTCTGCACTCTGAGGATCAAGATGAGTATGAAACAAAAAATAATAATATGGGTTCATCCTCTAAGAAGTGGATTGTCAGTCTTCTTACCATTAAAAAAGAATAAAATGGTGACTACATCCAAAAAGTAGACCACAACGGTTATATCCTCACAGGAGGATTATAACAAAAGTGAGGAAGGTATGGATACAGATGGTGAGGAGGAAATTTCAAGCAGAAAAGGAAGAAAGAGAAGGAAAACGACTATGGTGAAATACCATAATAAAAAGGGCAAGAATAGGGATGAGATCGCAAGCTGAAAAACTCCCAAGGATCAGACCCATAAAAATTCCCCTATTTCTAGCCACAAAGTGAAGGAGAAGCTCTAGGACAAGTGTTATGAGACTAACCGGGCTAAGCCTCCACCTCAGATCTCACAACCTCAAGATATTGAGAATGATATTGGATAGGATAGTGAGTTTTTATGCTATATGTCTTAACAAGGGAAGATCATTGGACGAGATAACTTTAATGTCAAAATCACCAAAATAGGGATTACTAGGGAAGTTATTAATCCCAAGGTCATTGAAGGTGAGGACGATCAAATTAAGCTGGAGGATCTTATCGATCCAGCTATGGTGGTTCTCAGTGATAGGTCCATAGAATTCAAGCTGGACGTACTTAATAATACTAGGAATAGCATGTTGGATAGCTATAGGACCATTAAATGGCTTTTCCATGAACTGGAGGATCTCAAAAAAAGGGTTAAAGTCATAGACAAAGCCAATGTTGATAGCACTACTGTTGAACAGATGAATCTGAGCACTAAAGTTTGGAAAATGTATGAAAAAATGGTTAGGGTTGAGGCTAGCCTAAAAAACATTTCTAAACAAAGATTTAATATCCTCAAAGCTTCCAATGAACACACCAAGGTTATCATCGATAAACTGGAGTAAAAAATTGATGGGAATGATGCGGCCAACATGGGTGTGGAGAAAGAGAAGAAGGAAGAACATGGCCCTGGAAAGAGGACTAGGGCGAGTGTAAAGAAGAAAAATGATATTGATATGGGGAATGATCTCCAGAAGATCAAGGATTCTATTGTGAATATGGAGGTACTTGAGGCTAATGTGGCCACCCTGATGGTGGACTTATCTTGATTGTCCTTGGCCATTATTGTTGTCCCTGTGGTATTTTATTTTTAGAAGCTTGTTTTATTTTTTTTCTCTGGTGCTGTGTTGGCCTGTTCTATTTTTAGACTCTATTTCATTTAAGTTTGGGCTTTATGTTATATTTTAAAACTATGTTTCAGGTTTCACGAACCCTATAAAACTTGTTTTACTTAATCAAAAATTATAACAATAATTTATTGTTTAATAAAAATATTTGGTTGATTTATTGAACTTTTTGTATTTAATGTTTTATATAAATACTTTTAAAATAAAAGAAAAAAATATTGTTTTTGAATGTTTTTATTTTTAATTTTTTAATTATTAATATCTTGTTTCTAGTCATTGTTGTTTCGTTTCCTATTTCTCGTTTCTGGAAACATATATATATATATATATATAGAGAGAGAGAGAGAGAGAGAGAGAGATCAAATAATTATGACATGAAATGGTGTAGGGAAGGCATTTCAACCTGGTAAGGTTGAATTTCACATGAGACGGATCAACCAGATTATCACCTGTAATGAATGCTATTCAAATTAGAATTTATTAAAGTTGGACGATGGTTTGAAGATATCGGTAAATCATATGGGCGTATACAAATAGACTCCATATTTTTATGTAAACCATCATTCATTAAATATACACCTAAATAAAAGTAATATTATATTTTTGTATTACTCATTTGTGGTGTGCATTCTTTGTATTTATTCAATAATAATAAAAGTTAATGGTATATACGTTTGTAGCATACAACATCATCTTAAGTGTTTGTCAGGAATTTTTTAAAATGTGGATAGATTGATAATAAAAAATTTATTTCCCTTTTATTACGACCCAAAGGCCATATATCGACCACCACAAAGGACTTGACTTATCCAAGGACCAATACAAGCCTTTACAAAATACTTGATTTCATCAACCTACCATCACTAATTGCAAAAAAAATATACCACATTTGTGAAAATTGGGAAAGAAGTCAAATTCATAAACTCATATATGACCTATCCTGTTGATTTTATATTTAAATTGAAATATATATCACAAACTATTTATGGAAAATAGACGCATTACTTAAAAACAATTGTTGAGAAAAATACAAATGTTATGGTTATTGAATTAGTGATGAAGTATTTGTTCCTAGCAATTGTTGTTATTATTACAGTGCATTACTACACTTCACTTGCAGTGGATGATGGAGATACACTTCTCTTAGGGGTTTAACTTATTGGATATGAGACCCTAATTTCCAAAAATTTCACATTTGCAGTAGGATTTTTCAGTCTGAGAGGAACAAAAACTTGTTATATCAGCATCTGGTATCCACAAATCTCTGAGAAGAACATCGTTTGGATGGCTAATAAAGACCATCCTATCAAGAAAAATCTCAATATTCTAAAAATTTTGAGAGACAGTCATCTCAGATTGGTTGATAGAAACAGTCATTGAGTTTTCTCGACAGAGGTTGGGCAAAGAGCATCACGAGTATTGATAGCGGACATAGGTAATTTCATTATGTTGGACACCCACAATGAGTCTGAGACTATTTGGGATAGTTTCACACATCCCACAAATACATGGTTTCCTAACATGAAGATGTATAAAGGCATGAAGCTAACATCCTGGAAGAGTTCTTCGGATCCTACAACTGGACTCTTCTCTTTCAGATTGGAAACGTCTCTAGGAAAGACCTAGATGATGTTTTTCTTATAACAACACAGTTTCATAGCTATCTAGTAGTGAATGGACGGGGATCATTTGTAAGGGCTTCTTTCTTGAGAACATATTCCACATAAGCAATATACGGAAGAAAAGGAAGTTGGTCAATTTAGCCAAGTGTCAAATCCACATTTTGACAAGTCAAAATAATTTCCATTTTAATTTCGTGAAAACTACAAGGTTCGACCCACTTGTCGAACATAATATGCAGTAAAAGAATCCATAAAAAATGAGAGGTGCTAACAAAAACTATTCAATGCACCTTGTCGAACATAATATGAAGTACAAGAATCCATAAACAAAGGAGACATGCTGACAAAAACTATTTAACGCACCTTGTTGAACATAATATGCAGTACAAGAACCATAAACAAAGGAGAGGTGCTGAAAAAATTTATTCAACGCACCTTGAATATAAAATTTTGATTGTTTTTTCCACATGGAAACGATGGTAGAGCAGCGACAGGCGAAGCAATTGGCAGGATTGGAACCGGAACATCCAGGGCCACAATCGTCAATTGCAGAATCAGTCAGGACTTCCCAACTGTTATTCAGGTAAAGGAAATGTCGTATGCAAGGACGTGACAAACTATTAGTAGTAATTAAGAGCGGGGGTGAATTAGTGGCCTCAAAAAATTATCCTTCAAACTTAACCACCAATCAATAAATCTTAGATTATTATGTCCCTACAAGATACATGCCATGAAATACTAATAATGATTAACTGTCTATCGGTTTTCTCTGTCAATCCTTATTCTTTCTTGATTACTGATAAGAAGTATAACTATTTACCAAAACTCAATAAATAAGCAGAGTATACCGATCAATCCAGAGTTAGCTATGTAAGATGGAAGATAGTAAAGAAATGAATCATACACACATAACACGTGAATTTTAACGTGGAAACCCTGTTAAGGGAAAAACCACTGGGACCGGTACCCTAAATTTTCACTCTTCTGAAGTGAGCCTTGTTAGGAGCCACCCATGTTAAAGGTTACAAACACGTTGTTAAGTGTGACCTTGTTAGAGGATTTTATACATAGAATTTGTCACTTAGTATCGGGCATCTATTGCTACCATCCTTCAATCAGCCTCCTTCTTAGAATGTCAATAGGTATCGGGCAAGTCCAATGCTACTTTCATGAATCAAACTTTTTGGAATTCCTTGAGATGTACCTCAATATGTGGAAGACTGTTAAGTCCTGCTCGATTAAGAGACTTGATGCTTCAATGGTTAAACTGAAACGCTATGACTTGTTCATATTGCAACTTGAATTGCATATTTTTCAGATCTATTTAAGTACATTACCTCTCTGACCAATGTATCAATTCAATCCTTATGCTCCATACTTTTTCTCTCTGATGGTGTGCTCACTACTCTATGATGTTGTGCATTAATTTTTTCTTCATCAGTTTCTCTTTAGCACCCTCTTTCTATTCACTCCCCTTAATCCCATTGGTTAATGAATAAAGCTTGTCTCTTATATAGACATACTATTAATTGTTTCTTGATTCTTGATTCTTGATTCTTGGCATGATAAACAATCTAGCCAATTAGATTTAAAGCATAACTCCTAATTTGTCTCATAGATATCTTCTTGCCAAATGTACAAATCATCTTTAAATCAATCACTTATCTCTGGTCGAATAAAACAAAGTAGAGAACTAGTTAAGTCTATTTTTAGCTCTGCCAGCTAGATATTTTGTCATTTTCTAAACTCCCAGTTCTATCGGTCACCACTGCAGTTAGTCGTCAGAAACAACTGACTCATCTATCAGTGAGACTCTAGTTAGTTTCATGATCTTCATCTATGTGGCATCATTGGAATGTTACTCGTCGAAAAACTCTGTATCTTTGGTCGTCGGGCAACCTTCTGAATTTTCTCGTCGAGCATTCTATAGTTTTGCTTCCTCGGGCAAAACTATGCTTCTGATCATTGGGTATCACTATAATTGTTCTTCTTTTCTTTGTCCATTGGTGTGTGCACCCCGTCGGTGTTGTTTTTCACTTAGTGAATACTTGACTTTTATGCATTTCTGAAAGCATAACTTTGGTTCTCTAAAGTCTTTGGCATTATGTAGATGTTCGTACATATGGTATCAAGTTGACATTAATGAAAATACAGTCCATTAACTAATTTAATGACCTGCATTATCCTTCAACTTAACATTATCAAACATCCAATCAGTTACATGTCATCACCAACATCTTTTGGCATCGACCTATTGTTTAGAGGGGTTCAGATCTGGGTGGATATCACCCTATTGGGGGTTTTCAGGCGCACAATTTTACAAAAAAATTTCCATCTTACCCTGGTCACAAGGATCCCATGCACATCTTTTGGGCCAAGGAAGTAGTTCAACTTGCAAAATCCATGTTCATGAATCCATGATTTCATATGAAAAATATTGTCCCTAAAGCCATTAATGACATTTCGGGCCACCAAATACAAGATCTGGACCCCATGCAGTAAGGTCCCCCCTCGACGGTTGGAAAAATCTAACATGTTCTTCCTGAGAAGAAAGGGCTAATTGGGATTACCCCAAAAAAAGACCCTAAAGAGGCATTTCAGGGCATCCTTTCTTTTGAAGTTGGGGAATATTCACGCAAACTCTAGTAGGAACCAGCGTGTCATCCCATTGACATGGGGGCAAAGGGTATCCATGACCGAAATATTCTTAAAACATTTCTAGGCGGGAAAATGGAAATATCTAACACGGAGCGTATGAGGGAGGGTTTTCAGAAGCCAAATATTCTTAAGGGAAAACAACCTATTTTTGACATCTATGAATGCACACCCCAGGATCTCCAAAGGTTGTCTCCATGCATATCAGCCTGAAGCATCCTACTCTAGGTGCAACCTTATTGGTGGCCTCTCTTGGCCCTTCCAGAGCCCCCTTCAATCCAAATTTGGGCAAGAAGTCAATGACATGGAAGAAAAAATAGATCCAACCACAAATTACTCGGTCTAACACTGGGAAATCATCCGCATTTGTCATTCTACCTAAACATATGCTCCAGCAAAAGATTGGTGTCCTTTGCCAGATAGCCCTGATTGGTAAGTGTTCTAACTCTCTACTTACATTTCCTTTAATTAAGGGTTGGGCCTCTAAAACATGTGTAGCCCTGCAATATCTACTCATGTTGGATCTGGAATCAAATTTTTTCATTACTTTATTCAATTCCAAAGCAGCAAGAGATTCATTCCATA
Source organism: Thuja plicata (assembly GCA_018584345.1). Classification (NCBI taxonomy): domain Eukaryota; kingdom Viridiplantae; phylum Streptophyta; class Pinopsida; order Cupressales; family Cupressaceae; genus Thuja; species Thuja plicata. Next base: position 580,441 of record MU224198.1, read on the forward strand.
AGGAGAAAGGGTGGTTTTGTCGGGGCTCGGGCGTGATTAAATTTCTATGGACTCCAAACTTTGGCCCTCACTTGAAGGTCTGCCATTTTTCCCCCATTGTATTTCTTTTCCCTCTCCCCCTCTGGAATATAGGGACCGAGATATTATTGAGGTGTTGGATAACAAACTGGGGATTTTTGTTAGGCATGACCTCCTACCTTTTGAATTCACTCATATGGAGGTTAGGGTGTCTATCCTCATTGACCAATCAAAGGAATCCCCCTCGAAAGTCCAAATTAAATCCAAATGGGCTCCTGGGAAAAGAGGTTAGTGACCCAAGAGGATAAGATTGTCCATGACTGCCAAGAAAAACTGGAACATCTGAACACCCATTTATAGGCCAAGGAGATATTTGAGGTTTTTGTATGTGACTCAAACCTCAAATCCTGCCTTACGCTCTCTGTCAGGAAAAAATAGGGGCAACTCTCAGGTTTTTGCTCAGCGTAAACAAGAGAATCTCATTACTAGCCATCATTATGCCTTATAATATGGAGGGATAATTTCCATCTTCTTCATTAAGTTCCATCTCTTTCTTTGGATTTATTTTGTTTCTCATCGTGTTATCTTGAGACCCCAGATCATGGGTCCTACTCCTTGAGAAGAATACCATTTTCTCATTCCCATTATACCCCTAAATAAGGTCAAGAGTCTTGGGGATCATATGAGAATAGTGAAGATTTTTAGGACCAGACCAAGATATCAAAACTCTCATCACTTCCTAGGGACCCAGTTGTAGAGGCAGTAGAGGAAAGACTTATTCTGGTAGATTTGGGGGATCTACCTTAAATTTCCTCATCTGGCCCCCAAATGGAAGGAAGACCTACCATAGTTTCGATTGCTCTTATTTATAGCGCTCAAATTAGGAAACTAAACCTTCCTCATCCAAAGCCTGCATAGGTCTTTTTTCCCTCAAAGGATTCACATGCACAACCCTTGCTCTCAATGGGGTCAGAGGATTTTTGGTGGATTACGGGTACCCAGGATCCAAATACACCTAATTTTGACAAGGATCTTATGATGGAAGAGCTAATATTGAAGGTTGTATAAAATAAAATCGATAACCTCAATGGGGATCCAGACCATTACCAATCAGACTTAGAATCAGAAGATCAAATCCAACCTATACCACAGGGAGACAATGCTTCAGAAGATGTTCTGACTGAGAATGCAATCGCATGCCCTATTTTCCAAACAGAGTTAGATATTACAAAAGCAACAAAAATTACCTCTAAGAAGAGGTTAAGGGGAAGGCCTTCAAAATTCTCCAAGCTCAAGCAGGAGATAGCCACCGAAATACAGCTAACCTTAAATTTTCAGAGGACCCCCAGAAAATGCAAGGGAGAGGCTTCGGAAATAATTTTGAAACAAATAACTTGAAGTAGGAGGGCGACAAGCTCTTTGAAGGGATTATGAGGATACTAACATGGAATGTTAGAGGATTAAATGCCTCTAACAAAGCTTGTCTCAATAAAAACAAAATATTTGTGGGAGGAGTAGACCTGATGTTGCTACAAGAGACCAAATTATCATAAGAAGAAGAAGGAAACAAAATTTTCTCAACATGGCATAATTGGGGCTACCATATTTTGACCTCAATAGGGGCTTCTGGTGGGCTGGATATTATTTGGAACATACATAAATGCCAAGTTTCCCTAATCTCAAAGAATACAAATTGGATGGTAGTTCAAGTTTTAATCTTCTCTCTCCTTTATCCTAGTTAATTTCTATGGCCCAACATCACTGTTAGCCAAACAAAGACTCTGGGCTTCTCTATCCCAGCTGATGGTAGGCCTTCAAGGTAACAAAATTATCCTAGGAGGGGATTTTAATGCTACTCTAGGAATGCAAGATAAGATGGGTGGTTGACCTCCATCTCCTAAAGTCACAGATGATTTTCAAAACTTTATTGATGGTAACATGCTACTTGATTGTGTCCCTTCTAATAGAAAGATTTCATGGTCCAACAAGTGAAAAGGAATTACTTTGTTGGAGCAAGGCTTGATAGGTTTTTAGTGAACTCACTCTGGCTATCAAAGCAAGGGGTCTTTCAGTCATCTATTCTTTCCCTTACTGGTTCTAATCATTTTTTCATGGCTGTGTAAATTCTAATAGCTCAATGAACAATAGACTGAGGCCTCATTTTAAAATTGAGAAAATGTTATTCAGGGATACCAACTTCCTATCTTTATAGGAAACATGGTGATCTCAAGTCCCACGTATGGCTGGAACAACAATGTTGAAATTGTCTAAGAAGTTGGCTTTATGAAAATTAATAAGAAAATAATGGAACAAAAATTCATTTGGGAACATATTCAAACAGAAGGAAGTAATTCAAAGGAAACTAAAGGACATTCACGAATCCATTCTTAGCAAAGGCATGACTGTCAAAATATATGAGGAGCAGAAACTTAACAATCAAAATTTGGATGAATTATTTCTTAGAGAGGAAATATTTTGGAGGCAAAGATCAAGGGAGTTGTGGCTAAGAGAACGAGATAGAAATACCTCTTTTTTCCATATGTCCGCCAATGTTAGAAGACACAAAAATTTAATTTTCCAAATCAAAGATAGCATTGGCATGACTCTCAATAATCAAAAGGATATCCAAATGGAAGCCTCCAGATTCTTTTCACATCTCCTCTCAACAGATCTAGTTGATGCCACGAATCAGCCCCACAGTATCAATTGCATCCCATCGCTGGTCTCTAATCTAGATAATAAGGCCTTGTTGGCACCTTTTTCTCTTGACAAAATCTGATCCACGGTATTTTCCATGAATGATGATAAGGCCCCGGGTCTTGAAAGGTTAACACCTTTATTTTTTCCAAAAGTGTTGGAATTTTATGGCATGGACATCCTTAAGGCAACAAAGGAGTCTAGGAAACATGCATGCATGCTCAAACAATTTAATAGAACTATCATCACTCTCATTCCCAAGTGTCAGCACCCCTCATCCTTTGTTGATTTTAGACCAATTTCTCTTTGCAACACCATTTATAAAATAATTTCAAAATCAATCGCCTCTTTGTTGGAGAAGTTGACCCCAAAATTATATCAGAACAACAAGGAGGATTTTTCCCTGGTAAAGACATGGTTGAGGGTTCTATAATTGCGCATGAATTCCTTCACTCCATTAAAGAAGAGGGCCTCCCAGTAATGGTCCTCAAACTTGATATGACCAAGGCATATGACAGGGTAAATTGGCAATTCTTAAGTTCAGTCATGGAAAGAATTGGTTTCGACAAAAAATAAATTAAATGAATAATGTCATGCATTACAGGAGCTAAATTTTTATTCATGGTGAATGGCACACCATGTGGATATTTCTCTTCATCACAAGGAGTTAGACAGGGGGATTCCCTCTCTCCTTTCCTCTTGATTATCCTTGCGGAGGGGCTCAGTAGACTCATTGCCATGAAAAATACCTTGGGTATGCGGGAAGGTATGAATATCAGACAAACCCAATTAAAAATTTCCCACACTCATTTTGTAGATGACTCTGTGCTATTTGGCAAAGGATGTGTTAAAGAAGCAATTGTCATTAAGGAATATTGTGAGGCTTCAGCGAAAAATTTAAATGAGGAAAAGTCAAAGATCTTTCTTTTCAATATTAACCCTAAAGCATGTAGGGTAATCCAGAGGATATTGGGATTCTCAGTGGCTCATACACCATGCAAGTATCTCGGTATCCCTTTCTTCCAAGGCAAGGCTAAAAAAAATTATTGGATGGAGTGTTGTCAAGCATTAGAGATAGAATTGCATCTTGGAAAGCTAGGTGGTTGTCTCTGGTAGGTATAATACTACTAGAAAAATCACTACTAAGCTCTATACCTAACTATATAATGTCGGTCATTTTTGCGCCATCAGGGGTAATCAAAATCATTTCAAAGTGTTTGAAGGATTTCATATGGAAAGGAAACATGGATGATAAATCTTAAGTCCCTTTGGTTTCCTGGAATAACTTTTGTAAACCTAAAGCAAGTGGGGGGTTAGGCTTCCATAGAATTCATGAGAGAAATCTTAGTCTAGGAGCTAAAGTGGCATGGAAAATATATGATTTCCCAAACAACCTATGGGAAAAGGTTATCAGGGTAAAATACCTTGACTTGGGGGACCCAAAAATAATTTTCTCAATAAGTAACCCACCCACACACTTAGTAATGTGGAATTTTATAGTAAAAAGAAGAGAGGTCATTCTCCCAAACCTATCTTGGCAGATTAACTTGGGTAGAAAGGTTGTCTTCTTGCTAGACTCATAGAATGGTCTACCACAATTTTCCACATTGCCAAATCTACAAAGGGCCAAAGCTATTTTGGTATAGTGGTAGGGCGACAAAGTTGGAGATTACATTACTTGCATTGATGGGACTATGAGATGGAAAGACCTCTCCCAAAGAAAAATTCTTCAAGTAGAGAAAGATGAGCTAAAAGGCATATTAAAATTCAGGTTCATCTCAATGAATGAGGATGGGGACAGACTAATCTAGATGAAGAGAAAGCCAGGAAAATACATAGTCAAAGAGGGCTATCAATCTTTGGTCTCAACCCAATACATACCTAGATCCACAATTAAGTTCGTCTGGCATAGTGCCATCCTACCAAAAATGGGGGTTTTCTTTTGGTTGGAAATCCAAGATAGGATCTTATCCATCATGTGATTAAAATGCCTTGGGATCATGGATACATTCCCATGCCTTTTATGTGGTGTGGTTTTGGAAGACACTAATCACCTTCTAGAAGGTTGTGAATTCATACAAAAAAAATGGAAATGGTCCCTTATCAAACTAGGATGGCACAGACCTCTACACAAATCACTCCATTTGATTCTACAATAGTGGCCTTTCTTGCACTAGGATTCCTTCCTCTCAATCATATGGTGAGTCATCATTGTTGTAGTAGTTTGGTGCTTGTGGTGGGAGAGAAACAAAAGAATCTTTAGAAAACAAGTTTCCTCAGAAGCCAACTTTTGTAAAATGGTGGAAAAATATGTAATGGAAATGGTTAATGCTCATGTATCAAAGGTGAAATCCTTCTCCTCTTTCACTTCATTTGATAATGGAATTTTATCTAGTTGGCCCCAAATCGCTATTCTATTCAAGGGTGTTCTGATTGAGAAAATGCCCAAAAATAAAATTAGAAAAGATGTCAAATGGAGTCTACCAGATAAAATTGAACTTTGACGGGGCAAGCAAAGGTAACCCAGGGAAAACTGGTGTGGGATTTTCCTTGAGGAAATTAGATAAATCACCCATCTTAGCAACACACTGTAAACTCCCTAAAGACACCAAAAATATGATTGCATCAAATGCATTACTTTGTGGAATAAGAGCGGCTATCCATCCGGGAATACAATACTTGCACATTGAAGGTGACTCCTTATTAATCATATCCTATCTGTCAAATAAATCTACAGTAGGTTGGGAGATGAAATATGTATTACAAGAATTAATTAAGCACCTCTCTGAGCTCTCTTCATACACCACATTTCATTGTTATAGGGAGGGGAACAAACTAGATGACTGGCTAGCCAATCTGGGAGTCAAGGGCGATAGCGTGGATTGGGAAGTGGAATATGCACAGCTCCAGTGGAATTAATTGCTAGACTTCTTAAAGGAAGAATACGGCCAGCAAACTGAGTGTACAACATGATTTGGCCTTTGTTAGGGAATAAATTTAACATGCTGACAATTGTACGGTGCCCTCAATTAGGAATACTTAATGGAACGCGTGCCAAGTACAAGGGATGAGATTTTGAATAATGACCATATCACACATGCACATTCTGGATTCTTTGAAGTGGCCAAGTTGATAAATGAAAAAATAGGCCTTTAAGTTTGATGATGAGGAAAGTTGAGGTTTCACCCAAACATGAAGGCTTAGTGTCAAGCTAGGACATTTTCTTACGAGTTATATACATCATAATTAATCACACTAATGGTTGTGCAGGATCCTGAGATTCTCTTAATATGTGGTGCGTGTGGAAATTAGTTTGAGACATGTCACGTTCTCCCTCCTCATCATGAAGTAATCATATCTTGGATTATTTAACACCCAATTTAGATTCACTCTTACAACTGTTTGGTGATTTTGTAATCGTGGTTATGTGTTTAGTGGTAGTGAGCATGGATTACAGAATTCTAAACCTCAGGGTAGCTCTGCGAATCAACAAATGGGAGCACCCAGTGTCTAGCCCATATTTAGGGAGAGAGATGAAAATAGATTTTAAGTCACTCTTAGGTCATGTCATTGATAAAATAAGGGGCATCATTGGGGATGGTATCCTTCTCCTGGATGCTCCAAGACATCTCTTTCATATGCAAGTTATATCTATCTTTTTTTCCAATTGGTATGACATGTTTCTGGACTACATAGTCTTCTTTTGAATGGCTACCAAGCTCTTAAAACTAGAATTTGTAGTGGAAGGGGAACTCTATGTGGCAATCAAAGGTTACCAGCTACGCTCCTCTAAGGCATGGGTTGAGGGTTTCTTTCCACTGGGAGACCTAGAAAATAAAAAAGAGATTTCTTGCCTCTATGATATCCTAATGTTGTCCTTGGAGGGATGAGATCTTCAGCATTTACAAAAGGAAATCATGAATTTCATGGACATTCTACCGAGTGGGATGGTTATAAAATCCTTTCTTCTATTTGAACAAATCTCACTGGTGTTTGCATTCATAGAAAATGAAGATGGAGCGCCATCATCACCAGCGTCGATGACTCCAGCATTATAGTCCAATTTAGTCATTGGCAGGGCTTCATCCAAAGGAAATAATAAAGCAGCCAAAAAGTAAATGACGACCCATTTGTACTGGCTTGGTGGGGTTCTTAATTTTTGGTGGGTCCATATAGATTTAAAATTTAGGTAGTTGACACAGTAGTTTTGGTTGTGTATCAGGTGCATTTTGATTGCTTCAAAGCTGTTCAAATTCTCTTTCTCTTCTCTACTTATTGACAGTTAGGTTTCGGGTAGTAGCGTTGGTTGTTTGCTTGTCGATAGTTGTTTGATTAAGCCTTCTCAGGGCTCACTTTGTAAAGATATTGTAAGGGCAAGGATAGAGGGTTTTCTTTCCTGCTTCTTTCCCTTGTGAGCCCTTGAAGTAGTGTTAATATTATAAATAAAATACACTTTAATGGCA
>MU224198.1:624651-635984 GCA_018584345.1 Thuja plicata
CTATCAATAATCACATCACAACACTTATTCTCACACTTGCACCTAGTGTGAAACAAGCTCCTCCTTTGCTCAGGTTCATTTTCACCACTCAGCATGACTCTTCTGTTAACTAGGACTTCTCCTCCTTTAGCATCTTCAGAATGAGATGATTTTGCATCTTCATCCACCTGTGCAACTCTAGCCTGGCCATCATTTCTCCGATCTGCCCTTCCTTGGTGTTGAGGACATTCATATGCCCTATGACCTTCTTCTCCACAGTGAAAACATGTTCCACGGAGGCCTCCTCTTCCTAATCCTTGTCCTCATCCTCTTCCTCTTTGATCTCTATTATTTTGATTATTTCCCCTCTGACCCTGACTACTACTGGCCTCATCCTTCTTTTTCTGATCTTCATTTTGGCCTCCATAAGATCGTCCACTAGATCTTCCATCGTGACCTCTTCCGCTTTGCCTGCTTTCAAACTTCTTGTTCAACTTTTCCTCTACCTTTAGGAAAAATTGGTAGGCCTCTTCAATACTATTCATTTGGATCAGGTTCAACTCCTCCAAAATGCTCGGCCTCAACCCATTAAGGTAACATGCAACTTTCTCCTTGTCAGCTTCTGCATGGCCTGTTCGGATGAGGATTTGATAGAACTCCTCCATATACTCTTGGACAGATTTTCCTACTTGCTTCAAACCTTGCATTTTCTTCAGTAGATCAAGCTCATAATCAATAGGAATGAACTGTCGCTTCAATTTATCCACCATCCGATCCCATCTTGTGACTTTCTCCTTTCCTCTTCTATTTCGCTCCAACTGAATCTCCTGCCACCAGATCTTCGCATGACCCTTCAGTCGGGCCTTCACAAATTTGACCCTATCAGGATCCTCAATATCTTCATACTCAAAATATTCTTCTATTTCATTGATCCAGTCGATCAACTCTTCTGGGTTAAGATTTCCCAAAAATGTGGGAACCTCAAGCTTAGGTCTTTTCCCGATCTTGGAAATGGCCCGGAAAAGCCTTTCCTCCTCTTGGTTCAAAGTTTCACCTTCTTGATCAAAATCTTCTTCTATGTCGGCTTCATTCTCACTTTCATCTCTTACGGTAAGATTCATGCCTCTATGAATCTCTTCCTGCAATGCTTGCACTTGTCTCTGGAGGGCTCTAACCTCGGGCGGTACACCTCTAGCTCTTCCACCACGCTCCCTTCGTGGAGGCATTTTCACGCTTATCGCTGAAACCCTAACCACAGTCCTAGTGCAAACTGCCTCACAGTCGGTGATCTGTCTGCACACTCAGGAACTTCTCGATCTGATACCACTTGATGAAGGGGACTCCCCTTAATACCACTCAACACACGAAAGAAATAAAGAGAAACAACAAAAATTTGCAAGAACAGAAAATTGGCTTCTTATTGGCTCCACAAATGTGGAATTATAAACTTCAGAATTACAATATCAAAAGCCACATGGGCATCCCTTACAATAATCTATAGGAAAAATCCTCCAATAACCACCCAGAACTATCCTAGAAAACTCCACGGGCCTTCCTTAAATAGGCAATTTTCTACCACCTGAGAAGGTTCCAGAAATCTAGCCATTAAGGCCGACTACCCTTAGCATTTAATTATTTTTCACTTTTATTACAAAAGGTCAGCTTTAAATATTTACAAAACATGAGATTAGGTAGCCCAACTTCCGGAAGCCATAAATTTTGAACCATAGCTCCGTTTGGCTATTATAACCACTTTTCAGAAAGGGGAGATCATGATCTACAGCACTTAACTTGCGAAGCGCTAGTCAACCAGGCGTTCGACCTCGATCTGGAGCCTCTAAGGTCCTCAAAATTGAGCTCAAAGGTTTTGCACCATAAAATATCAACAGTAAATCCTTAATAACTTCGCCAATACAGATGATCTGGCAATGAAATTCAACTGGCATTCTTATATGACTAAGATGAACCTTCACCTGGAAAATTAGAACATTCTGAGTTGAAACGACCAACTTACTAAAAATAGTAAGTTTCCAAAAATAGCATCTTTGTACAAAATAGCCCTTATTGAATAGAAAAACACATATTTTTGGGTGATGCAAGATTGCCCTTACACCTAGGATGCTCTTGCATCAACTATTTCTCTAGGTTACACTGTTGGTTACTCGTCGGGTTCCTTTGTCTTTTCTGTCATCGGGTAACACTGAATAGTGTTGTGTCAGGATGCTTTGTACTTATCAATATTCGTATCCTTGGCATCGGGTAGTGTTGTGCCTTGTCTTTTGGTGTAGTATTAACCGACAATGTTTATCATATTTTTCCTTGCATATACTAATGACAGAATATAATGTCTTCAATCTCTCCCTTTCACATTAGTATCAAAAATTTATATGTGCACAATACTAAAGTGTTTAGTATGTACACTATGTATATATCCTTGTCATTAAATGACTCCCCCTAACTGTATGCATTGGTATAGTATAAGTATATGTACATGTATACTTGCCTTTGTACTATACATTCCCCTTTTTGTTCTTTCCTCATTCCCTCCTTTTTTTTCATAAGATTACTGACTTTGTACATATCATTTCCCCCTTTTTTGATAATCATGACAAAAATATACAACTTATAAGTTGTCAAAAATATGCAACTTACACAGTGTCAATGATGTGGGAGTGACTGTTCTTGATATCTTCTATCATTTTCTCCCATTTTTCTTTGAGGATATCCAATGGCATGTGCTCTAATTCAATCCTGGCATGCATATCATAAATGTTGTCTAGGATAGACATTTCTGGGGTGGAAATAAGTGTTCTTGCCTATGTCATATGGTGTTGCATTAATGTGAGAGCTGGTAAGAGTTGAGATTGAATCTCATTCACATCATCTCTGAACTTTGTTTCTACAATTTGAATATCCTATCTCAGCTTCCTAGCTTGCTTGAGATGGTCTTGATGCAATTTGATTACATCTTAAGTGTTTCTGAGACCCTATGCACTAGCTTGAAGATCAGCATCAATTTGTGCTATATTTTTGGTATACTCCTTGGTGAGTTGACCCAACGTGCACAATTTTTGAATTAAGGCTATTGATTTTGAAATTATAGGATCCAATGTGCTTACCAGTTCAGATAGCTTCACCTTTTTCAGTGCCACTTCTTGGCTTATTTTCTCTGCTAACTTGAATTCATATTTCTTCTCAAGTCTTGCTTCCATAGCCTTTTCAACATCTATATTCTAAGATATGATAGAATTAGTGAGAATCACTAATTGATCAAGTATGGGAGTTGTTTGATCAACATCTGTATTAGGTACAATTTGCTGGAGGATTCATTTTGCAACTTTGAGTACCTTTGATTCTTTTGTGGCCTTTCTTAGCTTATCCTAGATAGATTTCCTTTCACAAAGTCTAGCATACTTTATTTACTCAGTAGGATCTAATGTCCTAGTATCACATACTAGAATCTCAATTATTTCATCCAGAGTGACTGGATTTCTGATCTTGCTCTTCTTCTTCCTTGAGATTTGTGTAGAAGCAGATGTATGAACTACCATTGCTAGTTCATTTCTTTTCTCTGAGGTGCTTGGTGAAGTCTTTGTAGATGAAACTTCTTGTTCCTTTTGCTCGATGTTCACCTGTCAGTTTGGTGAAGACATCTCTTCATCGACCTTGGGTGTATCAGCAGATTTCTCTTCTATTTTCTTTTGTTGATCATCTTTCTTTTCTTATTCATTCTTCTCCTTCTGCTTTTCCTCTTCTACTTATTTTTCTCCTTCTTGATTCTGATCATTAGAATTGACTTTCTGATCACTGGTAGCAGCTTGTTTTGCAGTTGTGTCATTATATTCATTTGTTTTATCCTTTGTTTCTGCATCACCCTTGTCTTTGGGTATGCTTTTATCTACATTAGATTCTTCATGTCCTTCTATCAGATTGATGACCTTCATCAATACTAGAATATTTATCGTTGTGCTCACCTATGTTGCATCTGTAGTTGTGTAATGTTCGTCGGTTTGAGGTTGTTGAATAGTGACATCCTCATCCTTTTGAATTTGTTCTACAGGGTCCAGTCCTATTATGTCAATGATTGAAGTGTCTGGCCATGTCTCATTAGCAACATCCATGTCATTATTTCTTGTTGTCTTCAATTCTTGTTTCTTTTCTTTATCCTTAAGACATATGAATATTACATCATCATCCTGCTTTGGATCCTTATCAGAATCATAGTGAGTAATATCTTGAATGTGAATATTAGCCATGACTTTATCTAAGTCAATGGACTTAGTATCCTCCATATTATCCAAAGGGATGTGCTCTCGACTTTCTTTTTCTTTCTTCTCCTCTACATGAGGTGTCTCGGTGAGAAGTAATGGATTCTCACAACTTGTTGATACTGCAGGTAGATCAAGAATTTCTCTCCATTTTGCATCTGTCATGTTGTCAATATCTAATAACTTCCATTGTAGCACCTTGTAGGCTCTTATCTTTGCCACAAATTTATTTGAATGCTTTTTCATCATTTCTTTTATCTATTCCATTTTTTATTCGGGAGGCATGAGTGTCACAAGTATATTATCACTTGCTTCCTTTTCGAAGTTCAAAGAATAAGACCATCATGCTGAAATTTCGTCACTCAGTGGTTTGGGAATTCTATTAGCAAACTCTACTCGTACATATTTGAATTTAGTCATAGACCTAATTATTTCATCTTCTATTTTATTTTGGTCTTTGGGCTCCAATTTTACCCATTGTCTAATTTTCCTATCAGTCATGGTACCCATTATAGAAATTGGTTCAGAAATTTCATCAATTGTTTGAGGGGTTAAGCTCTTCGTATCTACTTCAGGCTCATCCTATTTTGAATCTTCAATGTTAGCCTTGGTCCTGACTAGTCTTCTCCTTCTTTTGGTAGGTGTTTTCTTCTCTATTTTTTGCTTCCTCTTATGGGTCCTTACTTGACCTTTCTTAAGAGCTATAGTATATTTCCTTTGCAATTTGGCTCCTTGTCCTCTAAGCTGTTGTAGTCCTTGATTTCTTGGTTGGAGGTGGAGGCACATCAGAGTCTATGGATTCAGAATATGTTGCTTGATGTTTATCTTCCTCTTCGTGGATAGCACCCTGTCCCTCGGTGTCCTATGTTTGTTCTTTCTCCTCCTCATTTACCGAAAACAACGTCTCAAGATTCTTTACCATCTTGTTTTTCTTGTTGATAGTCATCTTTATGAATAGGACCATTTTTATTTTAGAATTTCCCTCTTCATATGTTCCAAATATTTGTTGCTTAATGTCAAGTGGTTCATTCAACAATGCATCAATTGCATTTGTTTCTTGATCTATGTTTATCTTATAGTCAAGTGGTGGTAACAAGGTTGTCCTTGGTACAACTGGCATAATATGAGTAAAATCTGAATCTACCATAAAGCATATCTCATCCCTATGCATTTCAATTAATTTTTTAGGGATCATTACTCTTTCCATCATCTTTTCCTTGAAATCAAGGAAGTATTCAGTCATCATTGAATCAAAGCTATCTCCTAGTGACTTGATAAGGTCACTTATTTGTAATGTGTCTGGCTTTATGGTGTCCCACTTCACTTTTCCAATTGAATGAAAGTATTCTTGAAAATAAAAGAATATACACATTATAGGTGAGCCAAACTTACATGTGTTTGTCTTGGCAGACTTGATTGTTGTCATATTTTCATCAAGTTGCTTTAGTAGGATCTCACATAGATCCATTTGTATTCCTTTCGTGTCAATCTTGTAAGTTGTGCTTAATGTTTTTGATGCTATATTGTTTAGCCTACTAGCTTGAAATATTTTGAACCCTATGACACATGCACCAAACCTCAGTTCCTCGTTGGTGATGGTGTTCACCTTAAGTCGTCGATTATCCCATACAGCGTTGGTGAGTTTCTCAACTTATGGTCAAGAGGGATGCTAGTGATATTTTGGTTTGTTGGTTATAGGGTAACCTGTTACATCATGTAATACATCCTTTGTAATTTGTTTGGGTTCATCCAACCATAGCTTTTTGATCATGCATTCTACTTAGAACTAACCAAATCTAGTTAGTTTTGAAAACCCTCAAGAAATATAGGGAATTTTTTATCCCTTTTACTTGCAAGTGCTTGTGTTCTTCCTTTAGGTTCCCTTGATCATCACATATCTTCTTATAAGCTTGATCTATATCTAGATCACCAATCTCAGTGATCTTGCAGCGGATATACAATCTAACATCGTCTATCAACAAAACTCTAGGTGGATTTTTTGAGAATGCACCAGAATCATCAGGTTGTGAGGAAATCTCTTGGCATATCTTGTATTTTGGTTCCACACAAGTGCTATTCTTGATCAACTTAATGACATTCTTCTTTTCACTCTTCAATTTGGCTATTCTCAAAGTCATTGTCATTGTGTTTCAAATTTAGGGATTTTTTGAAAATAATAACAAAGTTGTCGGTACGCTTGGTACTTACTTCAATCCATGTATCTTTTGAGTGATCTATTTGGAGTGCATTGGATCGAGTCGAGGACACTCTGCTAACTACTCTCTTTTTTCTTTGTTTTCTCTCTGCTCTGTTTGCTCACTTCGCATGTGAAGAATGAAGTAATTACATCAAGTATTTATATACTTTTGCACTAAGTCTGTCATAAATGCTTAACAACTCGTCAGGTCATGAAGATGGAGTTCGTCGGTTAAACTCTCAAATAAGATTCTCGATGTTGACAGGATGCTCAGGATAGCTGTGAAGATTGTTGCTTTCACTGACAGATCTCAGTGTAGTGTCAAGACAACATTGGAACTTTTCTTCCTTACTAATGGGTGTCGATTTACATTAGCCACTTAGTCATTTTATGTGTTGACCGATGATTCTCAGTAAGTGTAGATAGCTTATCCTTTTATTTTTACCAAAGATTTTTGGTATGTGTTTACCGACGAGGTTGTTTTCTCAGAATTGTAACAAGTAACATAATATACATATTTATTCATACAAATTTTGACTATCTATCAATTTGTATAATGGAACTGATGCAAAATTTGACTTGGTGTAGTGTAGTTCCATACTTACTCATTTATCTTTTAGGGGAGGGTGGTGTTGTCACTAGATCCATGGGATGAGGTGTCACCAACTGCATTTCTTGGTCTAGCTTCCTCAATGGTTGAATCTTTCCTCCACATTTTCTTTCTTATTTTCTTTATATCTTCAATGGTGTTACCATTTGCAAAAGTGGTGATTTCTGTTATTCGGTCTCTGCAGTCCTTCTTTAGATGTCCAACCTTATGACAGTGTAAACATACCATTCCTGGGTTGGTCCAGCCTCTAGACCTTTTGGTCCATATTCTCATGCAGTTTGCAGAAATGTGACCATATATACCACATGTTGTGCAGTTTATCCATGTATTGTAATCCCAAACATATGAATTACTGACTCTGCTTGGTTTATATGCATTTTCTTGATTTTTGGGTTTCCCTGCTTCAATTTTATTCTTCTTGCATTCAAGAGATGGGTTTCCATGCATTTTTCAGGTGGGACAATACTTGTCCTATATGTTTCCTTCTTTAATTCTTTCACCTTTGATTTACATTCATATGCTTTATGTCCTTTCTTGCTACAATTGTAACAATGTCCTATGAATGTAAATATGGATTTAGGAATACCTTTTTCTTCGCTCCTGCAAACATTTGAGGTGTGGCCTTGCTTTCCATAGTGATTTCATGTCATCTTCCTTGGTCTAGGATTGATGTAGGCATCTTCTAGATTAGCTTCATTTGATGACTCTTTCATACTCAGTGTACCCTAGTCCAGTGTTGGTGTTGGGTCTTCTTTGTGCATTCAAGAATTCATCCATCCTTTTTGTACTTTCTTCAGCTCTCTTAATCATGTCATTATGTTTTTGATTAATTCTAACTTCATGCTTTAGCTTTTCATTCTCTTCTCTTAGTTCACCGATAATTTGTATTCTTTCAATGAGTTCCATATTCATTCTATTTTCTTCTTAACTCATAAGGATAATCTGATTTGTAGCCTCATGGTGATGTTCTGTAAGTCTTTGTATCTCAGACTCTTTTTCTTGTAGCTTTTATGTGATCTTTCTTCTATCATCAACAGCTAGTGTTCTTTCTTGTTCAGCTTGCCTATCATTGTTCATGACATAAATCATCCTTACCATCTATGTCTCTTGACCAATTTGCAGATATTTGACTTGTCCAGCCAGATATTGATTGATTTTAGTTAGGCTTGTGATGCTTTCTTTTGATGTATCTGATACTTTTCTTGTATTTGATGCTGAAGACTCAAATAAATCTGGAATCTCTTCCTCTTGATAATTTGTCTCATTACAACAAGATGTCATAGTCTTTCTTTCATCCAGCAACTGTCTCATGTTGATTCTAGCTTCTTTATATTGTTCAAAGAACATCTGAATTTCAAGATTTTTATTCTCAATAGTTTTATCAAGTCTATACTTCTCCATTTTATGATCTTTTCTCTTAAGCCTTTAAGCTTTCCAAGAAGAGACTTAGCTCTGATACCAATTGTTGGGATTAATTGGAAGTAGTACTGAGAGGGGAGGGGTGAATCAGTGCCTCTATAACTTTTACCACTTTTCACCTTACTTCATTAGCAATCAATATTTATTGTATTACCGACAAAATTAGATGTTCTCTCTTATGCATGTAATATTAATTCATAAATTTAATTGTATGTAAAATTCATAGAAACATTCATGAAAGTAATAGACAGATAACAAAATATATGATATCGCAAAAAAGTCATGTTAGGAAGTAAAAACTGCGGTGGGGATGGAACCCGCAAAACTTCACTATCTGCAGAATGGAAGGGAGCCGATTAAAGATTACAATTTGATCACTTTTGATGATCTACCCTATTAGGAGTATTGATGTGGAGACTCGTTAGGATCTACTTTGTTAAGAGCTTTAGCAACACTGATGTAGTGTGCACTCGGTTAAGAGATAAATAATAGGATTGTTAAATCCACCTTCCTTGAAAGGATTTCTTAAGTGTACTACACTTGTTAGAATGTGTACAATATGTATGACCTGACTGTATGCAATCTACAATTGTTGATCAAAAATCCATTAAAGCTTACAATATATGAATATCACCTATAGTGATTGATTAATACCTTTTCCTACTTGTTGGTAGCCTTGGCTCTTGTTCTTGAAAACTGATTTGATCTTTGTCTATGCTTCTGCATGAATTCTATTGTCTAAACCTTAGATGCTCTAAGAGGATACAATCATCATTGAAAAACATGTTCACAATTGATTGAGCATCTATTTATACAAGTTCTTTGACCTATTCTAGAATCACGCATTCTAATGTTAACTCTATATCCAAAGTATACAACTTGACGTTGATCCTTTAGTTTGCATTTTTAAACTAGTTAGACTGATAAAAACAATAATAATTACATTGATTTTCCCTCAAGTCATGGATTAAAAAACAAATCAAGAAACTAAATATAAAACTTCAGTGATTTATCTGACATGGAAGTCAGATCCACTTTCTATAGGATGTAAGTGACTCTCGATATCTGATTGTCGGTGTGAACTAAAATTATGTCGATGTTCCTTCTTTGAACTGTTCATCGGATTCCTTCATCTGTCAGGTTCCACTCTTGACTATTTCGTCGGGTTGCACTGTTGGTTACTCGTCGGGTTCCTTTATCTTTTTTGTCATCAGGTAACACTAAATACTGTTGCGTTGGGATGCTTTGTACTTAGCAATATCGGTAACCTTGGCATCGGGTAGTGTTGTGCCCTGTCTGTTGGTGTAGTATCAACCAACGGTGTTTATCATGTTTTTCCTTGCATATACTAATGGAAAAATATAATGTCTTCACCTCCACCTCAAAAGAAGATGTGGGAAAGGGAGGAAGATACACCATGAGCCAAACCCCACTAAAGGAAAGACTGAAAAACCACATCTCAATAGGGGGACACATTGCCTCTAAAGGAGTATCATGGAGAACCTTGCAGAAACACAAACCAAAAAAGTAGAACCTCAACGGACAAGGTGCCACAGCCCCAAATAATCTAAAATCATCAACATTGGCTGATCCACCAAATAGGGGCACCCAGAAAATGAATCCCCACCAAAGAACCAAGAAACAAAGCCTAATGAGCTTAGCCAAGCTACCCATTTTGTAAAACAAGGCCAACACACAATTCCATAACTCCCCACCATGAAAAGTGAGAAAAATAGGGCATCCCACCATTTTTACAAAGTCCCAACCAAAATGACACCAAAAGCCTCCTCACACAATGCAACTAAGAAATCTCTCGCCAATAGTTGATGAAGGTCGGCGCAAACAAAATACTACAAAATGAGGGAATAGAGCCCCTCATAATCTCCTTGCTCCCACCCCCGATAGTCACCAAAGAAACCAAAAACCACCGAAGGGAGAACCAGAAAACACAAATGAACTGGGCCAAGAAGATAAGACGTGACCAGGCAGCCACCTTCGTCATCATCATTAGCACCGCCCTCTCCTTCATCCACATTCGCCTCAGTAGACTCCCCTGAAGTGCATCTTCTAGATCCACAAACCTTCGCATTCAAATGACTCTCGCTCCTACTCCCACCCATTGTTAGATAACGTTATTACTATTTCGATGACACAATACATAGACACCTCAAAATGTAAAAGTGATAATTATTTCTTGAGCTATGTTGAAATTGTTATGTATTATAGTAACATGACTATCTATTTAAATGGAATAGAAAAATATTGAGCTAAATATGATATTCTGGGAGATAATGCATCATCAATGTTTTAGTAAATGTATAATAGATCTTTGAAACAATATCGTAATTTATTTAAAATACCAGCATACTGATTTAATAATTTATGTAGTCTAATTAAAATTAAAAGAAAAAAGATCATTAAAACATAATAAAGAAAATCCATATAAAAAATTTGTTGGAAGATATAAAATTTCTCTAAGAACATAATTATTTAACATTTTTATCATCTTATTATTGATATTATAATGGTAAAAATTGAAGTTCTTACAACAACCTACAACTCACAATTTAATTCTAGCATAATGTTATATGAAAGAACACACACATTTTGTTGTTTTTATTTATAAATAAATACTTATTTACCATTAAACGCATTGATGCACACAATAAGAATTTACAAAATAATACTTATTTCTCTTGAAACACCATCTCAATCTTATATATATATCAATGAGACATATTCCTTATATATGGTTAAACACATTAATTTATCATCACTTTTATCGATATATGACATTTAGTAAACATTAATTACATTTTATTTCACCTCTCAAAATTACAAGTGTTCTTATATATATATA
>MU224198.1:636034-649903 GCA_018584345.1 Thuja plicata
TATATATATATCACTTTCAAAGTGTCGATTTGACATATATTACAAATCGAAAAATATGGATCTCATAACATCGTTTGATAGATTTTTCAAAAACCTCGTCAACTTTTAACTCTTAAACCATGGTAATGGTGATGAATCAAACACACAAAACAAAATTAAAATATGAACACAAAATTTTGTCATGTTGCCGAGAGTATTTTCTAGAAAAAAAAAAATGCTTATCTTGTGGTGATAGAAGAGTGGGAGCGTGCTCCTTCAATTGTCAAACCGACTTATTTGAACAAACACATGCTTGAATATTTTGTTTGATATTGAAAGTTCTCATTGCAAATGATTCAAAAAGTCAATATAACCACAAACCAAATGACAGACAATCAATGGGATTAAATACAGAATATACTGATCTAAAAATGTCCACCTACTCTGAATGTGGACATCGCGACTAATGGACATTTTGAAAGACTGTGGATTAATGTCGCTAGGAAAATCATTGTAGCGTTTTATATTTTTATTTCTCAATAAAGAGAGTTGAAAATTATGAGAGGGAAACCAATGAAACTTTACGCGTAGAATTAAGCCAAAATATATAAGATGTATGTACTAAAATATGACAACGTGAAAAGCCCACTCATCGTCTTTTCCTACACTTATGAAAGTCGGATATGACATAACAACGAAATGATATGTATGATTTTGATCATGAAACTTCATGAATGTCCACGACATATTTAAGCATGGAAGAAATAAAAGAATTAGCATAAGGATCGTCGTTCAGAAAAGAGTTCAACAATTTTACTTGAATTAAAGATTGTCTAATTGTAGTATTTCACTTTCGCATTCATTTAATAGTTTTCACTGCAAGGATTCTAATATTTCTTAACGTTTGTTTCTAAATTATGTGATAATGGCAACTGGTATCAACTCTGGAAAAGCCTGATGTATCGCCTTCCTTGGAGTTTGTGCTCAGTTGCTTGGCGACTTGTACGCTTGTTTAGTGTCATGTGTCTCTTTGGTTGTGATTGTGTTATGGCATATGTGTTCTTGCTATTTTTTTGGGCTTTCATTTCTTAACCCTAGTGTGTTTTCTTTTTTTCCTTGAGTTGTACGAATTTGGGTTTTGATAGTCTTCCCCTGTCCTGGATCGCTCGTGTGATTCAGTGTTATGGATGGCAATCATGAATAGATCATCAATAGGCACAAAGATGCTGAAGTTATTATGGCAGAGGCAGATACGAGCGTGGAAGGAAATATTTCTTCTTCCTCAAGTGCTCAGAAAATAGATAAAGATATACCAGAGCAAGTCTCAAACAAAGAGAAAAATTCTTATAAGATCGTGGTTGCAGAAGTTTTTGTCCCGGAGTGCCCTTCGTCCGCTACTTTTGATGGACACTTTTTCAGACAAGCCGATGCACGTGGCAATGGAGGAGTGGGAAAGTCCGCAGCTGACGGAGGTGGACAAAGAGGAGGATGTAATGCCAAGTCTGGAGATCCCAGAGGAGGAGGTGATGGTAGGTCTTCTCCCTTCAGTTTGAAAACTCTCTCTTTCACCAAACGATGATATGGTCAAGGCTATTAGGGCATAGAAGGATCATTTGAAAAACATTGCCATACTTTGTTTGTATGGACAGTGATTCTTTACCGTCTCGCAAATGTTTTGATGAATGGTTGGAAAAAGTTTGGGGAAAAAAGTTGGGTATCCATTTTAATTTTTGCATAATGATTCAGAAAGGATTGTTGGTTATCTTCTTGAAATCACATAAAATGCAAGAAAGAGTATAAAAATGGGGATTTTGGAATGTGGGTCACTCTCTGTTTCGAGCATTTCCATGGTCACCCAAGGGCAATTTTGAATAGGTTATCAGTAGGTCCGTATCTAACTGGGTCAAAATTAAAAATCTTCATGCTGAGTTTAGGCCTTTTATTTCCCAAATTCTTAAACCACTAGGGACTATTTTACAGGTCGAAAAGTCTAGAGTTACACTATTGCATCTTAATGCGAGGGTCCTCGTTGCTCTTGCTCCTGAAGTTAATTTTCTAGAAGTCATTTCTTTGAATATTAAAGAAGAGATGTTCTGGTGGGATTTGTCCCTCTTGGGCAACCTTGGGACTTGCTTCCACTCTAATCTTAATGGACATAATAGGCAGGGTTTCAAGTCTCTAAAACAATCACATTCTGCAAATTTTAAAGTCTTCTAGGAAGTTAATAAAGATGGAATTATAATGGGTTCTAAATTGGTTGATAACCCTAAAAATTTTGATAATTCTTCTAAAGATAATGTCTTGAATGGTGGTCCTAAGGGTGACATTCAAAATGGTCCACCTGTTGGCCCAACCCTCATGTCTGAAGAAAAAGATCTTACCACCTTGGCTAACCCCTTATTGCAAGAAGACTATGTTGTACACCATACTAACCTTGACAACCCTCCCAGCTACGAAGGCATCCCATCATCCCTAGTTGGGGATAAACTAGTAGATCACCTTGATTCTGATACTATGACTGGCCCCACTAGATTGAATGCCCAACAAATTCCCCTTGTTATGATTAAGGAGAAAGATGCTAAATTGAATTTAAATAATAAACAATCCTTGGTGGTAGAGACTATCTCCTCACCCAAGATTATGATGACAGTTGATAATGCAGATTATTTCACTGAAGTTGTTAATTCCAAGAAGAAAATGAAGGTTATGGAAAGGAATCCTCTATCTAATATTAGTATAGCTAAGAATAATTAGATGCTAGAATATTTCAATAGATTGTACAAGAATAAAAAAAAAATCCTCATCTAAATAATGCATGATGATGCATATTCATAGATGGAATGTGAGAGCACTTGAAATTTCAGATAGAAACTATGTTGTAAGGAGATGGTTCAATGAATTAAAGGTTAAAGACATTGTTTTCCTTCAAGAGATAAAATTTGTGGGGCTCCAAGCCTATACTATGCTTAAATTTCTATGGGACCAGGCCAGTGGCTTTCACTCTAATCGTGAAAAAGGAAAAGAAGGGGCTGCTATTCTCATTGGCCCCAATTGGGTTGATAATATTCTTGATCATGCAAGATCTCCCTACTAGAGACCTCTTTGGGTCACTCTTAAAGTAAAGAGCATGATAATTGGTCTTTGTAATGTGTATGCCTCTAATGAATATAGAGACAAGGTTGGCTTGTGGGATTGGCGTACCTCTGGTCTTCCTAATGCTCATTGTTTTTTTGTTTTTTTTTTGTGGGGGGGGGATTTCTAATATGGTGGAACGCAGTATGGATAAGCATGGGGGTCTGAGACATAATTGGAAAGGGAATGCTTTTTTCTTTTGGAAAAAATTTAAAAGGAAATTTATTATTGCGGATCCCCTTGAGAAGGAAAGAGATGTATACTCTAATATATGGTCTAGTTGGTGCAATAATTAGTGTGGTCAGCAAAGATTCTAATGTAGATTGGACATATTTTATGGTGATTCTTCATTATTTTCATTTCCTCCTTCAGGAGGGCACTCTCTACTAATTTTTAACCCTTCCTCCATATCTCATCACACACCCATTTCTTCTCTTATCAACTTTGACCCAGATTCACCTCCTACATCTAAACCCCTAAAAAGTAGCCTCTTCAAACTGAATGTTTCCCTCCTTGAGGACTCAGATACTGGTGATTCCATTAAGATGGTCTCTTACCTCTCTAAATTTTATAATCATAAGTTTCAGCCTAGAGAACAATGGGATTCTCTCATAGATACATGAAAGAATTTATTTCAAATTATTAGTAAAAAGAAAGCCATGGATTAAAACAAGGAAAAATATTTTCTGCAAACTAGATTGAATGCAATTGAAAAGGAGCTTTAGATAAATGAGTTGATCCTCAGATTGAGAAAGAATTAGTTTCTATCAAACATCAACCTAGGAAGTTTCATAAACATTAGACTCAAGGTCAAAATATTAGAGAAAGAATGAATTGGCTATAGGAAGGGGAGAAAGTGTCCAACTACTTCTTCAACTTGATCAAAGCTAAGAATAGGAGGGAACCAATTCAATAAATTCAGGTCAACTCTATGAATACTAATGATCGTGCTACAATCAAAGAGGCATTCTACGAGTTTTATAGTGGTCTTTTCTCTTCGGAACATGGCATGGAGAATTAGGAGGCATTGGATAAATGCCTTAAGCTCATACCTCAAAGTATTCTTCCAGTGAGGTCACTATGTCAAAGAAAGATGTTCTCTAAAAGAGATAAATGCTATTGGTTCCCTTGCTAATGGTGAGTCCCCTAGTTTCGCTGGTCTCCCTCTTGATTTCTAGAAACAAAATATTCATTGGATTAGTAATAAACTCCTAGCCCTATATGATTATGTTTTTGAAAGAGGTTCTTTGTGCACAATCATTAACAAAGGAGTCGTTAAATTGTTTCCCAAAGCAGGGGACATAACTCAAGTTAAGAATTAGAGGCCAATTACTTTATTGAACATATCTTATAAGATCATTGCTAAGGTCTTAGCTAGAAGGATTACATATTTGTTCAAGAACTTAATTTCAATCACACAAACTAGTTTTATTCAAGGCAAATATATTTTATAGAACCTTATCACTAGCTGGGAGGTGATGCATTAGGCAAGAACCAATGGGCAGAATGTTTCTATGATAATGTTAGACTTTGAAAGGGCTTATGAAAGGGTGGAGTGGCCCTTCATTATTGGTATATTGAGGTCTTTTTGGTTCTGAGAGTACTTTTGTAAATCGATCAAGATCCTTTTTAATGACTCCTCCACTGTGGTTAATGTCAATGGTGATCTCTCTGAACCTATACCTCTCCAAAGATCTATTAGATAGGGCTGCCCTATTTCCCTCTCTCTCTTTGGTATAGCTATAGATGACATGTTTTACATTCTCAGAGCCAGTAGTCTTGGCCACCTGTTATAGGTATCTCCCTCCCTAATTCTGATGAAGTTATCAATGCCCAATTTGTCAATGACACTTATCTTTTTTTTGGAACTCTCTAAGGAGAAATTTAACAATGATTTGCAAAGACTTTAGTTTTTTCTCCTTGCTTATGGTGCCAAAGTAGGTCCTCATAAATTGACTATTGTTGGATGGTCTGAAGTGGCCTCAAGTTGGTTGGTTGCTAGTGGTTGGCAATGGGCTGGTCCTAAATAAAATGTTAGATAACTTGGGATTCTTTTTTCTCTGGATCCTTGTATTAGTGATATGTGGGAATGGATTTATGAAAATACTAATAAGAAACCTTTAAAATTGAAGACTCGCTCTCTTTCTTTAGCTAGTCATGTGCAAGTTGTTCAAAAAGTGCTATCCTCTCACCATTTCTATTTTGCTTCCACTTGGTTGTCCTCCAATTATCAGTTTAATATGCTTAACAAATTTTTGAGAGAGTTTCTATGCTCCAATGTGCTTGGAAAGAATAATATACTTTGTGTGAACTAGGAATGGTGTTGTAGGCCTAAAAAGAAAGGTTATTGTGTTTAAAAGATATTAAGGCTCATGGGGTTTCTCTTGCTTCTCAATGGATTTATAAGGCTCTTTGGAGAAATGATCCTTGGAAATTTCTAGTAAGGAACAACATTGAAAGGTCTGTTATCAGAAAAGGAAAGAAGTGGAAAGACATCTCTCTATGTCACATTATCATGAGTGATTTTAAAAAGAATTTATTTGGTACTTGTGTCTTCTCTTCCTTCTAGAAGGTATGGTTTCTAGTCAGGTGTTCATCTCTACCCGGGGTGCAGTTGGTGGCTATACTTGCTTTACTGTTGCTAATCATTCTATCTGGTGGGGATTGTACCTTAATGATAAACCTCTTGCCTTAACTCAAATTTTATCTACCAAAACATGGAACTCCAAGGGCATCTCTCAGATCTATGATCTCCTAGTTGATAATCGCCTAGGGACATGGGATGAAATTAGTAAAAAATAAGGAATTCCATCTTCTCAAATAAAACTTATACTGTGATTTGTAAATCTTTAAACAATGCTATTGTGGGTAAGATTATTGAGATTGATGATTTTATGAAATAGGTTAAGTGGAATGATGGTACTTTTCTTATGGAGTCATCTACTAAATAGATTTTCAGTTTTCTCAAGAATGATTCATCTATTTTCATGCGAGTGACCCAATGTTGGGGTTATGATTGTACTTTCTCAAATTGGCATTTTTTCTTTAACTTATTTTGGCATGTTCCCTCTGAACCTAAGAAGGTCTATTTTAGGTGGTTGTTGCACCTTAAAAAAATTGATCTGGGTAATGTTTTTTCTTCTGTGGACATTGATACTGTCAAGTGTGGTCTTTGTAATGTGGAGGAAATTTTTGAGCATTTCTTTTATTGTGTTTATGTTGGCAAGGTGTTGTCTATCTTTCTTGGGTCTGTCATTGTGTGGAATTCTAAACCTTGGTTGTCTTGGTGTGAGGTCCTTGCTGGTTATGTGGATTCATTTGATTTCAATCTCAATAGATTCTGGTCTATACTATCTTCTGAGATTCTTTGGATGCTTTGGAAGGATAGAAGCAAGGAGAATTTTCAAAAAGAAAGGAGAAGACCTACTGAGTTTAACCTTAAACTTATCTATTTTTCAATCATGTCTCAGGTTTTGATGTTCATAAAGATCCCAAAGAGAAAATTCATGATGCTGATTGGGGAAGGTTCTTTGCTTATTTCCAAAGATGAAATCGGAACTTCTCAATACACCAATACTTATCAGAGTCTTCTGAACCCAAGTGAGATTGGAGAATTAAATCAACTTCTCAAGAATTGTCAATTTGATCTTAAACAAATGGAAGGTAATGTAGGTAATAACCTATATGATGAAAATGGAGAACAAGGAGATCCACCTCAGTCTGGTCAAGAGGAATAAAATTTTTTTAATGCTGGAATCAATAGTTATCAAGGACACTATCTTGATCAAGGGGATGGCTGGGGTTAAACATGCTGCAATTCTAATGCTTTTTCAAAAAAAAGATCTATTTTTTAAAATGTTGAATATACTTGTATACGACATTTAAAAAAAAGTGAAACATCTATAGTTGTGATTAGGTACACTCGCCAATTTTTTAATTGTGTATATTTTTGGGGGTCATATCTTGTTGAAGGACAATTTGATACATCTTTTCAATGATCCAAGCTTTGGTTGAACTGTGATGATGTTTTTAATCTTGATAAATTGTGTGTGTGTGTGTGTGTGTGTGTGTGTGTGTGTGTGTGTGTGTGTGTGTGTGTGTGTGTGTGTGTGTGTGTGTGCGTGCATGCATGTGTGTGTGTGATAATAAAAAAGTTAAAATATTTATTGAGAATATTTTATTGATTTAAAAATAGTTTGATTGTGAAAGGATTAAAAATATTATTGCACTTTTATTTATGTTTTTCTAACAATCTTATAAACATGATTATCAATGCAAAATAATTAAATCTTTATAATATGAAAATATATTTTTAATGTAGTCAAACAAAAATAATATCTTAGGGACATCCAACATATTAATTCTTAAGGACTCTTGACTTCATAAAAGTATAAAATTTGTCAAAATGATGCTGAAAAGCGTTATGACATATTCAAAGGATGAGTGTGATTATATTAATATAAATTTTAAATTTTAGATTGTAGTTATAATCTATTTGTAACTTTTAATTAGTATTATTTAAATATTTGAATGTCATTGTAGGTTGCATAAAAAATGGTTTTATTCAAATGAACCATTATAAAATACCATATAAATGCAATCTACATGGACATGTTCAACTTCAGCAACTACTATCACCGTCTTATAAAAGACTTCATACTATTGTAATTGCAAGAATAGTTGTGGCATTAAACAAAATATATTTAGAAAATTCTACTTTAGATGCTTTTATGCTCTTTACTATGACATTTGATGGATCTATCTTTCTCAATGCATGCCTGGGAGTTTTGTTTGTAAGATTTTTAATTTAGGATTCTCAAATTAGATGTCATGATTTGTCCATGTTAAATGTAGGAAAACTTGTCCAATTTTCAATATATTTTTAGTGGCTATTATCTCGATAAATAATCATCTCCTAGTTATCAATATTGCATGATGCATCAATACATGCACAAAACCCTAAAAGTGGTCATTTAGAGGTATCATTCCCATGGAAAGAAGCCTTAGTAAATATTTGTTATGGCAACTGAAAATTTTGCACAATTCCTTCAAATTAAAATTTATAATCATCCATTATGTTATTATTATCTCATTAAAAAAATAAGTGTAGGGCTTTCCAAAAATGTGGTGTGTACATAGCAATTTGGGTGCTAGGGTTATTTTAGGCAACTCTAGGTAAGAGGCATTTGGATGGACTAAGGAAAAAAGTTTTTTTGCATGTTTAAAGTAGATATCAAATATACATGTTTTGACATTAGTATCCTTCAATGAAAATGAAATCCTCCATAAACATGACATGAATTGTGGTTTTTGGAGTACGGATCTTTGAATCTCTTCCTTTGATTCAACCCCTCCTTTATTCTAGTAAGTCTAGAACTATATTTTCTAGGGAAATTTTTTTTAAAAAAAATAGAAGTAACACCAAATGATTTTTTTTATAAAGTTGGGGTATATTTCAAAGGTTTTAGATTTTGTCCAAGCCTCCATGAGTTATGTAATTGGATCATAGATGCATGGAAACCCATTTTAATGGTGATATAAATATTTGCCCCTATACATGGGAATTGTTTTTTCTCATGGTGGTTGATAGTGTTCAAATTAGTTTTTTGAATAATATTCTCTAATGTTGAAGCCATGGAAGGAACCCTTTTTTCAACCCTACTTTTGAATATTTTATTCTACTCTAGTATGGGTAAGACTCTCTAATATTCCATTATAATTTTTTTTTCAATCTAGTTTTGAATCAATTAAAAAGTTGTTGATGATTTTTTTGGGGTGAAAGAGGGATCTTAAAATTATTTTCACATCACCCTCATTTGTATAATGGTGAAATTGAATATTACTATAGATCTTTTAGTTAAGATTTGTTTAAAACCCATTGATGGGGATTAGATTCAGTTGTTATGTATTGAGGGCATGCCCTTATATTTTCATAAATAATTCAACATGGACCACATTGTACAAAGTGAGAAAAAAGAAAGAAATACATCTTGGTGGAGAGATACCCCCATCACTATTTGGTAAAGAAAAGAGAAGATAAAGGGGAGAAACTCCTCTATATACAAGCTTAAGAAAATAATATTTTGAAAGGTTGTCATTTTGATTCTCGAAGACTCGCACAAGCTCCACTTAGGACCAAGATGGATTATCCTCCTCTAGGCTGTGTAATTGATAACATGCAAAGTTAAAGGCTTTTTTCCCAATATGATGGTGCCAAATATTCATAGCATATCCAATCCTTGGTCATTTTAGTCAAGGATTTTTTCTTCTATTTTATAATTCCATTCTATTGAGGATTGTAGGAAACTATATGTTGTAAGCCAATACCCTCTAAAGAAATTATTTTTATCAAACTTATTGTTGACATACTCCACTTATTATTTGAGAAAACTATTTTATCAAAGAATTCAACATTTTATTTGAGAAAAAATTACAAGAGTGTTTCTGGAAAAATAATCAATAAAGGTGAAAACATATTGGGCTTTACTAAAAGATCAATGAGGAAATATTCCACCAGTGCACTATGTACCAAGTTGAGATGTTGTACAAATATCTCCATTATTTTCCTTTGTCATATTTCTCTTATAGATTCTTTCCAAGAAATAATCCCTAACAACAACCACTACAAATAAAACTAAAGGAATTTCTATTAGCATGTCATGCCAACTAAGTTACTGCAAGTAGAAATAGTTTAGGTGGCTAAATCACTGATTCTACAAGTTACTTATTTCATTAGAGTGAGTAATTAAAATAGATGGAGGAAAAGGAATGATATGTTAAAGTAGATAAATTTTTGATTGATGACTATCTGTCACAAATACAACTATAGAACCATTGTATAACTCACAAATCACCA
Source organism: Thuja plicata (assembly GCA_018584345.1). Taxonomy (NCBI): domain Eukaryota; kingdom Viridiplantae; phylum Streptophyta; class Pinopsida; order Cupressales; family Cupressaceae; genus Thuja; species Thuja plicata. The sequence goes on from MU224198.1 coordinate 646,002, forward strand.
CTGAATTGGGAGAGAGCTCAACTTACTTTCCTGAACCTATGTGAGTGATTTAATATAATAGTAGTATATTAGTTGATAATGATGGTACACAAGGAACATCATGGAATGTTTCATCTACCACATCAATCAAACCTCTCCTACACAACTCAACAAAATTTTCATTATCCATCAAAATAGAAAGGATAGAACATAGATCCAAAGTTGCAAGTTCATCATTATTGAAGCCATGATGTGTAAAGAACTCAAATCGAGAACCAAATTGGATGATGGTGAGTCAAATTCTACAAGGGCCTCACCCTTTCCTTCCCCTTTTTTTCTTTATCCTTGACAGACCCCTCATAGAAGGTTATTTTACTAATTCAACAACATTGATACAATTCTTTAGATGAATTTGTCTCAAGTGATCAATTGTTTCTTAAAATATTTATGCTCATCATGACTGTACATATTTTACAATAGGCACATTTGAACTTATCATTCTTAGGCTTGCCACTAGTACAAGACTAGGTCTCTTTATTCATTTTAGAGGTAGCTTATTTTGATTCATCTTCTAATTTCTTATTTTTTGTTTTATATTCTTATTATTACTAATTTGTCCTTTCTATTCTTTATTTTCTCAATTGGAAACTAGGACATGTGACTTAGAGCATTGTAGAGTGCTCATGTGGATTAGCTTATGTTGCTCCCATAAATGATAAATGAAAAATCCATCCAAGTGTGGCATTATAAATTGAGTCCCAAGTGCACTCTTGTAGTGTAGGAGGTAGACACAAATATTTAATATTCATAACTTAGCTTAGAGAGAATACTAAAAATCAATTGCTCATATTTCTTTTCAATTCCACATGATTTTAATTAAAGCATTATTGATTTCAATTTTATAAATAAATTTTGGATTGTATTAAAATTTTCCAAACACACCTATGGGCTCATTTTCTAACATATGACTCCTCATTAAATCTTGAGATCCAAATACATTCTTTAAGTTTGCCCAAATTTCTTTAAGAGAAATAGACAAACACAGAGTCTCATATAGTTTATAATGTTTATTTAGTCACTCATGATTTTCTATAACTAAAGTAGGTTCCTTTGCAATTCCATTGTTATCCTATTAAAACCATGTTTCCTTAAGTATATTATTATTTATGACTTCTACTCAAAGTAGTTATAAGGAGTTATAATGGGAACTATTATTTGATCTAAAGTTGAGAAACGCAAAAAAAAGTGCTTAAAATAATAGAACAAAAGAATGTTAATACACCACCACCCTTTTCACTAGTCTCATTACTACCCCCCCCCCGCTCCCCTACCAACATCTGAACTACTAAAATTTCAGCACTTTATAGTATAGTATGATTACAAATTTTTTCCAAAATTATAATAGTGTCAAGGACCACAATGGTTCATATAACACACAAACATATGCAAAATTAGCAATGTAGCTCTACTTAGGACCAACTTCAACATATAATATCTAGAAAAAGTGACAAAAAAATTCACCCAGCCCAATATGGATGCAAAGTACTAGTCTTTATCTTTCCAATGATATCTTTCTCACTAAAATCTAATATCGAAGGTAAAAGTTATGAAAAGGAAAACTCATAATTGTATGCATATATTTAGGGACAAAATGAAAACTAACTATGTAAACTTTTAGAAGTTGAATACCCTTACATTTTCTGCAAAATTTTAATATACTATAGTGCCCATCCCCTTAACATGTGTTTATCCTCATTAAAACCCTCGCTCTAGTCTTTTTCCCTTTTCAAGGTGCTTAAAATCCCTTTTCTAGAAACTACCTTTTTGTATCATTTTTGTGCTATCCCAATGTTTCCTTGTAACTTTTCATTTTTTAAAAATGAATTATCTAGACACTAGCATGCATTTCTAGCATCTTGTAGTATTTTATCACTCAAAAGGTATCCTTGATCATTTTCCACTTCTTAGCTTGTAATGTCAAAGAAAATGGCTCAAAATGATCTCATAATTAGATAGTGAATTCCACACGTTTAAGCTTGTATTATAAAATTACAATTTGGTATTATACGAGGACTAGATTTTAGTTCACTCTTCCATGTGTAAAGAGTTTTCCCTTCTATATGCTTTTATTTTAAGTACAACTGCAATTAATAAGATTATACAATAAAAAAAAAATTATTTATAAAAATATTTAGTTACAAGATAATATTCACTAAAGTCTTTTATGGTTGCTGTCATATATGAATTCCATCAATAAACATGTGCTAGAAATATGTGTTTGTAATTTACCAAATCGAAATAATATTCTAGGAGTATTTATTCAAATTTATATTGAAAACGTATATATAATTGAAAATTTAAAACATTAGAGGAATTTGTAGTGCTATAAATTACTCTAGAAATAATGATATTTGGGGTTCTTCTTGATAACATTATATGCATATGGAAGAAGTAATTAAACTTGAAAAGTGTTAAATCTTCTATTATATTCTCATTAGCATATTCATATGAAAAATTAATTTATAAATAGAACCATTATTACATGTATCATTTATTATTAATTATAGTGGATTAATTTTATTTTCATGATGAATATATTTTAACTTCAATATTATTATTTTAAAGACATTTTAAAAAAATTATCGAAACAAATTGTTAAAATCTTGAAAAATGAAACATTAGAAAAAAAATCTTAATATTTTGTTTTGTGAAGAAAAAATAGCATTTTTGTTTATTAACCGATAGGCTTCCCTTGTGGAGTTGCTTGCAACCGTAAATTGACTCGCACCTGCAAACCATCCTACAAACCATTTTAAGTCATGGTAACCATTTTCAATTGCTAGTTTGGTGATCATGGTTTATGGTAGCTTAATGGTTTCCAACTGCCCATTACTGGGAATCCCCTCATGTCTGACAAATTAATAATGGGAGAAATCATACTCAAATCTTATCCCGTTTGTACCTGCGTCAACATCAATTTTTTGATTAAATGCGGTGAAAATTGAGTGAATCACGTCACTCTTCACTGTCTTTTCTTGGGCGGTTTCATTTTCTTTTGTTGCAAGTATATGATTTTAATTGACTTCTTTTTCTGTTTCTTTCATTACACGTTGATTAATCTGTGGAGACAATTGTAGAGCAAAAGGCTACATGGTTGGATAAGGCAAAAAATACCCAAGCTAAGTTCACCATAGAGCTTTGTTTATATTTTCATACAAAGAAGACTCATAATATATTGAATTCTTATTTTCCAATATGTTGCATTTTATTATTTATTTTTCATAATCTAATTTTACTTTTACAATTGTTTATGTAAAAATTAAAATTTAAACTTTAAAAATAAATATTATAATTTACTTTTATTTTTAATACTTACGTGTTATAGAGTTCAATTTAATTAAATTTTTTATATACATATGCAGTCGAATATAAAAGTACTTTAACATATTATTTTCAAAATATAAAAAACTAGCAGATGTTACATTAACTAATATAAAATAATTATCAAATATAATTGTATAATACTTTTGTGTATTTAAAAGTGGATCATATTTTTTTACTTATAAAAAAGTAGAAAACAAAAAGTTGGCAAACACAACTATTTTTATGTTCTATAAAATTAAAATTTAGGAAGAATTGAATATTCAATTTTAACCATTTTATTAAAATTTTATTTTTTATTTCTATTTTATTTTATTTTATTTGTAACTTATCATAGAAGTGTTAAAATTTTAACTAGTGCAAGATTGCAAAGTATTACACAAATTTTCACCATGTATCTATTATTTTAGTTTAACGCCAAGACCTATAAAATGGTAATGCAACATCAAACTACTATTAGCAATAACTTGAAGTATTACCCCTTGTTTTAAGACATGCAAATATTTTTAAACCATTTATTTTCCTTCCTTTATATATATATA
>MU224198.1:687322-698596 GCA_018584345.1 Thuja plicata
TTTAACTATATATATATATATATATATATATATATAGTTAAAACGTGAAATATTTTATCGATACATTGTCATCCTCTATGAGAGGATTTAATTGAAAAATATGTGTTTGCAAGATGTCGAAGTGAAGCCATTATAAAGAAGTCTAATCAGAAGTTCAAAACATAACTACATTTTAGGAGAAAGGTAAATGATCAACTATGATTTGTCTGCATTAAGATTAATCTAAAAATATAATCATCAAATGCAATATGTGTGTGCTAAGTTAGATTTCAAATTATCTTGAGTATACATATATGGAAATATGCTTACAAATGTGAATGATCTTGTGATGCCATCTAACCTTTTATTTAAATAACTTGCTAAATCAACAAAGATAAGTTTTTCTTAATGAGCCCATAATAGATTTCATGCCCTAGGATTTTGACTCCCACCAAAGGAATTAATGTGACATGATGTAACAACCATAAGTTTTGTATTCATGTGTTCCTCGCTGAAACTATTATTTTGCAAGCTTGTCTCACTTATAGAAGCCCTAAGACTTAGGTATATCTTAGAACTAGTGGGGGAAACTTTGTAAATGACTCATTGAAAAAGTTAGAAGGTCATTTAAGTAGGTCACGAAATGAGTGTTATTCTAGTACACCAACTTTTAATTTAACCGTTTATTAATTAGTGCATGTGAACATATAGCCATGAAGGAAAGGGAGGAATATAGGTTAGTGTGTACTATTATGGTCTAAAGTGTCCAAAATCTCCAACTTATGACTTTGAAGGCATGATATGTACGTCATATGTAAGCCACATTAAAAGAAAACCCACTTCCCTTACCATAAGGAAAAAGGTCTAGAGTAACTATCTAGATGAGTTAGCCTTGAAGTATCTCAAATATTATTTATCTACATATATTAGTATAATAAACTTTTAGAAGTACTCATTCTCACTTGATACTACGTGATGGTAATGATAGTTGTCTCTTGTAAGCATCTAATTAAATCATGTATATATTATAGAGAATTTGTAACATATAAAAAGAATAAAATCGGTTACACCATCTTGACATCTACCTTTTTTTCCTAGAGCATTACAATATTAAATAATAATATCTCTATTACAATATACTTGACCTAATATCCCAAATAGAGACTACAATATTTATGATATATCCACCTCCATTTTCCTTTACAATGTCTTCGCCACTATTCCCATTCTAAGCCTCGTATTCTCATCAACTGTAATTCACAACATGCCTACCAATATGTACCTTCTCACCTATTCCATGTTAACCTTACTTAATATCCTTGCATGTAAGATTCATATTATAGTTTGCCTCTTTATTGAAGATGAAACCCAAGTAGGAAGGTGGAACCTTCTATCCTCCACCTTCAAGTTTAAATATCTATTACCTAACATAAATCCTAGAAACATTATACAAAACCCAAATAATTCTAGCTTGAGAGTGATATGAAGGCATTAGATACAATCAAGGGCCTATTAACCTTGAGCTCCTCTTATTCTCATTAGCATGCAACTGCCATCGCTACCAACTAGCTTTGCTAGACCAAAAATATCCACATTTAATATAATGTACCCATTCAATGAAATATTTGTAGTTTTAGTATTGGATTAAAGAAAATGATTCATGCATTGGTCATAAACTAGTCCTCATGTAATTCCCAATACAATCTCAAATCGTGGCTTCCAATTCACCTTTCAGATTGAACATACACCCAATTTAATTCATTCCAAGTGTCTCAATTGTTGTTGTTCTCACTAGGTATTCTCCAACAATTTAGGTAACCTTGTGAACTAAGACCTTATATTTAGTAGATAGGCCATTAAAATATGACATTATCTAATACATCTATGGATTGGTTCATTTTTCTATATAAAATGGGCATCCTTGCATTTACATAAAATTGTCATATATAGTAATTGTTATTTATAGTAAGTTCACATTTGAGGATGAATTGGTCAAAATATTTGCCCAAAGCTATAGATTGGCTAAACAAGCATTCAGATATATTTTCATTGCAAGATCATGTGTAGATTTAAAGATATTAAAGTTTATAATTTTGGTATTTTTTTTTTTTGAAAAGTTCCAAAGCCAGTTTTCAAGGACTTAGAGGGATTTTTACGGCCCAAAAGTGTTCACAACCTATGTGTCTAGTTATATCTTGATAAAGCACCTCACAATATTTATAGTGCTTAAAATAGTTTTTTTTTCAAAGTCCCATATCAAATGTTATGGGCCTTCCGATATTGAGTCTCTTGAAATGGGATATATAGAAATATGTTGGATACATAAATGAGCTATAAAAGGGAGTAACATGTGTTGGTGTGTTGTTTGACAAATCAAAGGCCATCTTGGATTGGATATAGTTTGGATACTACTTTTTGAGTGGTTTCATGTATTGTATCTCCTATATATTAGGTACATGAAATGGAGGTTGTGTGTAAGATCTTATAGTTATTGAGTTACCTCTAGGTTATGGATTGTGATACTCCTACAAGAAGATTTCTCGGCAAGTATATTGTAATCTATTGTTGATTTTTGAATAAAATATCGGGCACCTTTTTTAATTTCAATTTTTTCTCCTCAAAATGTTTTCCCCATGTAAATCATTGGGGTGTGGTACGCTTGATATTTATTTTTATTAATGTTAAATTTCAATGATTGTTGTAAAGATAAAAAAAAAAGTTTGTGTACCCCTCTTCTCAAGGTTAGTGTAGGAAGTTGTCCTACCTTGACTTCCTTTCACTAATGGCATGATCATCAATTTAACATAAACACCAACCATTACTCATTGTTAGAAAATTTTAAAAGGGGACTGGACAAAAGTAATTCCCCAAGTACAATCATGTTAAATTTAGCTAGAAAGGCATATTGAATAAACTACATATGAATTACAATTCATTCAAGTAAGCCCAATATTTTTTCACAAGGATGATCAAATTTGGGGAGAGATTACCAAAACTATTCATGCTTATTACCTAGATATTTTAAATCTTTCATTTGTCTTAATTTAAATTCGGTTTGTATGCTTTTTGAGTATTTAATATCATTCACAAGCTCATTTTTTTCTAATGCTAGAGCATGAATCTATTCTAATACCTTTTTGGATAAGAGTTGAGGATTGAAGCATATTTATTCTACCAAAACCAACTAGAATGACCTCATCCCTTATATCAATTCCGCAAAAAAATTGGATTGACAAAAATAAGATAGAGTAAATTACATTAATCAAAAAATTATACATTTTAAAATCTAACTGTTTCCAAATAAATGTGTTCACAAATTCAAAAAAAACATTGTGAAAACCTATTCAAAATTTGCTCTATAACCCAATAAAATACATAATTTATATGCATACATATTAGTGATTAAGAGCACTGTCCATTTAATGACATTTTATTAACAAAATATAAATGAATAAAAGAAAGAAAATAATTCTCAAACATAAATTAAATTGCTCAAAGTTCAAATGTTTTTTTATTAAAATCATTTATATAAATGCTGATTAAAATAAACATAAAACAATTTAATTATCTAAAAATAAATTACCAACAACTGCACAAGTATGTGGCTGAAATCAAGTCTTTTATAAATGCGTGCATTGAATAAGTCAGGTCGTTTGCGCCGGTCGAGGGACGGCCATTCTCGCCGTATTAATAGGGCAAGCATTTCTGTATAATCAATCTATTCACGTTTAACGAAAATCGTGAGAAACACGTAAGATATTAATAAGGTTGACGATGTCCTACGCTATAGATGTATATACCATTGACGTTTCTTTTATATTGAATAAATGCAAAGAATGTACACCACGACTGAGCAATATGAATAGCTGACGTGCTGAGATTGAAATATATATATATATATATATAACCTATTCATATTGCTCAGTCGAGGTGTACATTCTTTGCATTTATTCAATATAAAAGAAACGTCAATGGTATATACATCTATAGCGTAGGACATCGTCAGCCTTATTAATATCTTACGTGTTTGTCACGATTTTCGTTAAACGTGAATAGATTGATTATACAGAAATGCTTGCCCTATTAATACGGCGAGAATGGCCGTCCCTCGACCGGCGCAAACGACCTGACTTATTCAATACACGCATTTACAAAAGACTTGATTTCAGCCACCCATCATCACTAATAACAACGAACGCGTGAATGGCGAAATAAGTCAAATTTCTAACCTCAGATACAACCTAGCCTATTTATTTACTACATAAATTCAAATATCAGAAACTGTTTATGGACAATCGACGCACTACTTGAAACAACTGTTGAGAAAAATACAAACGCTATGGTTATTGAATCGGCGATGAAATATTCGTTTCTAGCAATTGCTGTGATTATTGTAGCGCCTTACTGCAGTTTACTTCCAGTGGATGCTGAAGATACGCTTCTCCCAGGGGCTTCGCTCACTGGAAATCATACCCTAATTTCGAAAAATGGCACGTTTGAACTGGGTTTTTTCAGTCCGAGAGGAACGAAAACTTGGTATATAGGCATCTGGTATGCACAAGTCTCTGAGAAAACCATTGTTTGGATGGCTAACAGAGAAAATCCTGTCACAAACATCCCCGGCGTTCTAAACCTTTCGAGAGACGGTCATCTCAGATTGTTTGATAGAAAGGGCCAGTCAGTTTGGTCGACTGAGGTTGGGCAAAGAGCATCACGAGCAGTGATAACGGACACTGGTAATTTCATTATGCTGGACGCCCACAACAAGTCTGCGATTGTTTGGGAGAGTTTCGCGCATCCGACAGATACATGGTTACCTGGCATGAAGATGTGGAAAGGCATGAAGCTAACTTCCTGGAAGAGTTCTTCGGATCCTGCAGGTGGGCTCTTCTCTTTTGGAATGGACACGTCTCCAGGAAAGACACAGATGATGTTGTTCTATAACAACACGGTTCCATACCTGTCCAGTGGAGAATGGACTAGTGGGGATTATTTTGCTAAGGAACCCCAATTGCAAGGTTCAAAGAAACTTCAGGCGTCCTGTGTGAGGCTTTCTCCGTCAAGAATATATACTAATTATGTTATAAACCGGATAGATCATATCCTCACGGGGCGGTTCCTGGTAAGTGAGAAAGGCAGATATCAACTTTACTACTTGATGGATGATGGTAAATGGAGTATGAGATGGTCGACATATCAGGGTCAATGCAGTGACTACGAAATCTGCGGAGCTTATGGGCTGTGCAATGCGAATGATGTGTGTAGTTGCGTCCAGGGATTCACGCCGAAGCACGGCTCAAAGAGTTGGTGGTCAAACGGGTGTGCACGGCGAAGACCCCTGCATTGCTCGGTCACTCATGGCACAAACGACGGATTCTCCGAGGCCATGAATCAATGCTTGTCTGAAAAAGAAGCTGTCTTATACAACAACGAGAAAACACAGAAAGACTGCCGGGCTGCCTGTCTCAACAATTGCTCCTGCACAGCCTTTGCTTTCCCAATTTCTGAATCACCTGTCTGTAGATTGTGGTTTGGAGATTTATTCAGAATGCGTGTCTCTGAGGGCCAATCCGTCTTCGTCAGGCTGGCCGCATCTGAGTTGCCGCAGTTGAAATCAGAGAAAAGAAGCAAAGCTCCTGAACTTACTATTTTACTTTCTGCCGGCGCATGCCTCGTCGTTGTTTCGGCTCTCCTGTCGGCCGCATTTATTCTACGGAAACGTCAAAGAATGTGGAAGAATGACGTGGCAGAGGAAGTGCTAGTGTCGCTTAAAAGGTTCAGTTACAAAGAGTTGCGAATTGCAACAGGGAATTTCAAGCATAAGCTTGGTAGCGGAGCTTTCGGCTCCGTGTTCAAAGGAACTCTACCAGACAGCACGCCTATTGCTGTTAAAAGATTAGACGGTTCCTCGCATGTAGAAAAACAATTCCGCGCAGAAATAATCACCACTGGCAGAATACAGCACCTTAATTTGGTCAGGCTATGGGGATTCTGCGCAGAACATTCACGAAGATTGCTGGTGTATGCCTACATGCCCAACGGCTCCTTAAACTCCTTTCTCTTCTCTCAGGTGGAAGACGTACAGGTGTTAGATTGGAAGACCCGGTTTGAGATCGCACTGGGCACTGCGCGTGGATTAGTTTATCTGCACGAGGAATGTAGGGATCGCATCATTCACTGCGATATCAAGCCTGAAAACATTCTCCTGGACGACAACTTCAGCCCAAAAGTGGGAGATTTTGGGCTAGCGAAACTGGTAGGTAGAGATTTCAGCCGGGTACTGACGACTACAAGAGGAACTCGTGGATACTTGGCTCCGGAGTGGATCTCTGGCCTTCCTATCACTCCCAAGGTAGATGTATACAGTTTTGGTATGACGTTGCTGGAAATTATATCTGGTCGTAGAAATCTGGACATGAATGTTGAGGAGAGTAGGTTCTACTTTCCTACCTGGGTTTCGTCTCAAATTCAGAGGGAAAACATAATAGGCGTTGTGGACCCCAGAATAGCAAGTGAAGCGGATATAAGAGAGGTGAGGAGAGCCGCTTTAGTGGCTGGGATGTGCATTCAAGGCGATGAGAATGAGCGGCCGAGTATGAGTGAAGTGGTGAAGATCTTGGAAGGCACGATGGAGGTTCCTGTGCCACAAATTCCGAGCTCTATGGAGGTTCATAGAGAAGACAATCACAATGATAGCTGCGGCAAACATAATGCCATATCAAGTGTTTCTCGATCCTCAAATAGTACACTGTTTTCAGGGAAGGTTTAGGACAGACACCAATAGGAGCAACTTTTTGTCGGGTTTTCTAATTTAACAGGAACCCCGGCGTTATGCAGACTATGGTATAATGAATGTAAATAAGTAAATGCACAGCTTTTGGTCCGAATTGTGTGTATTTTTCTAATATTTTTGTATCATATTTAGTCGTTAATTTAGTGGTTAATTATTGTAAGAAGAAAATATAAGAATACTTAAAATGTTTCTTTATTTCTATTGTTAGCTTCATGATGGATTCTGAAGTGTGATATGAAACGATGATATTAATATCTTATACACACTTTTAATTCAAAAGTTCGATTTTAGATTATATATTGTGTAAATCTCTTATTATTAATTTTTCTTTTGTTTTTTATTTATAAATATTGAAAATGGTTTGCATATTTTTCGAGTATTCTTGTTTCACATTTCTAGTAAAGAAAGAATTTACAATTAGCAATGGGTATTTCTAAATTGATAAAGAATTTTCAAAACAAATTAAAAATTATATTATATCATCTTTTTTTTAATATACAATTTTCTTAGTGTATATTTTAAGGGGCTTCTGAGTTTTTCACATCTTATAATAATAAAATAATATTTTCTCAAATATATAAATCTTAACTTCTTGTTTTCAAAAAAAGAAATATAAAACTAATGGCTGATTTTTATAAGATACTATTTTTTTTTATAGATAAAATATTATTTAAAGAATTAAAAAATTGTAACAACCTTTTTTGTAAACATCATAGTGTTTGAAATTATTAAAGAGATTGTTTATTCATGCAAATAAATAAAAAATTATATGCTATGTTACCACAGACACATTTCCACCCAATAATTGTAGGTACCAGAAATGGAAATGGTTTTGGGGACTTGGGGACAATTAGAAACTTTGATTCCAATAAGGAAATGCGTATATTGAATAAATGACAAAGAAAAATTAGAATAGTCACTGGATAACGAAATCATTTTATGGGTGAAATACATTTGTATACTTGTAATTGTAAATGTGACAAAGTAATAATGCACAGAAAGGGATATTTTGATGAAAAGAGGGTAAAATGATTGTAGAGAGATAATGAAAGATAAAATGTGATGATGCTATAGAGAAAGGGCTAATTCTTTTTACCCAAAAGGATATAATGTGGCAGATAATTATAGATTATTGCACATAGAGATTCACGTTTGAAAGAAGAATTATTCTATTAAGGAAGCATACAAGGTTACAAATGTGTCTCTCCAGTTCAGAAAAAAATTATTTCATGAGAAAGAACAACAAATGGAAAAGATGTTAAAAATTTTAGTTACAATTACAAAGAGTAAAATATTCTTTTGTTTATGAGTGAAAAGGTTTTATGGAGTGTGTTGAATAGGTAAAATGTTGTAGTAAAGGAGAGGTGAAAAGGATTTCACAAGGTTGCCATATAGTGAAATGCAGTTTACAGAGCAAATATGGAATATTAATAAAAAAAGGGGATTGTATTATTTAATAAAGATGAAATACTAAATTATAGGGTAAATTTTCACCAAAAGTGAGGCATATTCATAGGGAGAAGACAAAGTGAAAAGTAAATTAATGATCTCAGTTGCAAAAGAATCAAGAATATTTTTTGTTGCGAATGAAATAAAAGGATGAGATAAAAGGGTGTTTTAAGTTAGGGTGAGAGAGCAGAGAAAGAAGATTCCATTTGGCAAATCAGATTTTAAAAGGACACATGTCGTTAGTTGCTTAGATTCTAGAGACATTTTTCTTTCATATATTATTTTTCTCTCTAATTTATAGCGATTCAAGTTTTGAGTTCTAGATTGGAATAAAGGGGAAGAGGGGTAGAGATACATGTATAGTTTAGAATGTTCTATAAATTTTAATTGTGTTGTAATTTTTCTTTCTGATAGTAACAAATAGTTCAATTTTTCTGTACCATGAACATATGTCATGTTATTAATGTCTACAAGATGTAAACAATTACTATAATGAAATATTGATTTATTAGATATTGAAATTGTGTTGATGTTGCTATTAGAATGAACAATTACTTTATGACTCTGTAATGACTCTGTAATGAATATGGCACTAGTCTAAAAATATTTAACTTTTCAAGCTTTGGATAGAAACATCATTTTAATCAAATCATTTTTCCTTTTTTGTTTGTAGGAGTAGGATTCGAATATGACTTTAACTCTGAAATATGTGTTAATGGTATACACTTAGAATAGGGCCAACTCCTAACGAATCTACATGTAATCTGGTCTAATATGTATAGAGTTGTCTACTTAAGTAAAATACTCATCTAAAATGGGTCAAGATCCATGAGTATAATCAATTTTACCCACCTAGGTCTTGTAGAGACTAAAGAGTAGAATAATTAGTTGTTGTGTAATTGAATCTTGTCAATTGGTCATTGATCTATGATATTTGTTGATAGAAGAAGGCTAATTCTTAGGCGAATCTGAGGAATCAATTTACGGAACTATCATGTCCAATGAATCATATTAAGTTGAATCCTAGTTTATTTCTCTAGGATAGGACACCATTCCAATACATTTAACCCTTACCATATCTTGAATACCAAATTACCTCAAAAATAATTGGTACCAATTATTTTCATGTCTTTCTTATGAGAACTTTAGATTATAATTATGAGCATCACTTCGCTTTCTATGTAGGTGAAATAATTACAATATGTTAGGTTTTGATATTGTTGATCTCTCTAAGAAAGAATATAGCTAAAGATTCATGAACTCCTTATTTGGCATCTAGTCTCCTCATTGATTCTATTATATGATATCCACATGATATCACATTGTAATATCTCAAATATTAATTAGAAAAACATGTGGATAAAAATATTTTGAGAGTTTCAAGAAAAATATATGAAGGAAGACTCTTGAGGCCAACACCATTAATTTAGGTGAATAATTTCTATTCCAATATGTTGACATGAAACACACACACACACACACACACACACACACACACACACACATTCATCAAATATACATAAAAATTCTATTTAAATAATTTCTTGTTACTTATCTTTCCATTTTAAGATTATTTGTAGGGCTATTCTTCATGCATAAGTTAACCTTATAAATATTTTATATTCCTTTTTGTATTGGAGTTAATATATGCTTGAAGAGTTATTGATGGAAGATTTATATCTATATTGATAATTTATTTCACTAACTATTTTTAAATCTTTTGATATCTAATAATATTTATATAACATTGAAATAATTATAACCACATAGATCTAGGTTGCACATTCTTAATAAGTATCAAGAAAGTACCTTTAAGATATACAAATATGTTTACTCGCAATAGGTACATTGGGTAAAATAAAACTATACCATCTATATAAATGAATATTGCACTTCTATTGATAGTAGGCATAGTTTGTTTAAGGTCCTAGTTAAACATTTTGTATTTTAAATCCTTTAATTGACACATTTAATAATAAATGAGAAAACCTTCTTAGGTTTGTGAGATATTAAAGTATAGAGAAACAACCCTCTCTTATTGTGTTTTCTTTATTTTTAATTATTTTATGAGGATGATTATGTTCATGGTCATATTGATAATCATCCCTAAGATAGAGCATCGAGTCTATAATATGAGATTAATAGAATAATAATTTGATCACAAATACATTCATCCAAGTTTAAGGGGTACTTTTGTAAATAGAATAAGATTTAAGGGCATGTTTACTATCTAGTTGTGTTTCAAGATGCAACATGAAATGATATTGATTTGGACTTTATTAAGATAGATTTATATATCTACTAATTGTTGAATAATGTTATTACTATTTGGGTGATGCAATATATAGACAATTCAAAGTGTAAAAGTGATAATTATTTCTTGGGATATGTTCAAACTGGTATGTATTATGGTAAGATGACTATCTATTTAAATGGAATAGAAATATATTGAGTTAAATATGACAATGTTATAGATAATGTATTATCATTGTTTTAGTAAATGTGTAATAGATCATTGAAACAATATTGTAATTTATTTAATATATCAACATCATGATTTAAAAAATGTATGTAGTCTAACTAAAACTAAAGGGATAAATATCATTAAAATATAATAAAGAAAATCTATATATAAATTTTTGTTGGAAGATATGAAATTTCTCCAAGAACATAATTATTTAACATTTTATCATTTTTCTATTGATATTATGATGGTAAAAACTAGATTTCTTAAAACAACTTACAACTCAAAGTTTAATTCAAAGATAATATTGCATGCAAGAGCACACATATTTTTATCTCTTCTATTTAAACAAATACATATTTAATGTTAAATGGATTGATGCACACAATAAGTATTGTCAAGAATTTACAAAAAAATCTATATCACTATTTATTTTTCTTTATACACCATTTCAAATCAATAGTGTGTGTGTGTGTGTGTGGGCACACACGTATACATAATGTGTGTGTGAGTGCATATACATTATGTATATGCGTACACACACACACACACACACACACACAATACATTATGTATACTTGTGTGTGTG
>MU224198.1:703128-735424 GCA_018584345.1 Thuja plicata
TTTTTTCAGAATACTGATCTTAGTGTCAAAGTGGGACACACTATTATGGGACCACCCCTGAGCCATAAAGAGTGTGAGAAAGAGAATAAAAATAAAGGTAAAAAACATTTCTCTAATTCTACATCAAATAAATCCTTTAATGATTCAAGGTAGATGCTTTTATCATATCCTTGGCAAAAAATGCATTAGAAGATGTGTGGTTTATAGATTCAAGTGCCTCTTTCGACATGACGACTCATAGAGATTGGTTTTTGAAGTGTGAAGAGTTTGATGGTGGGAAGGTGTGTCTAGGTGATAACTCTCACCTGAATGTTGTTGGCCATGGATTATTAAAGATTAGATTCCCTGATGGTAGACTAAAGGGGATTGATGGTGTATTGAATATTACTGGTTTAATAGAAAACCTTCTATTAGTTAGCAAGTTGGGTGATGTGGATGTGTAGGTTGTTTTACCAAGTGGTGGATGCAAGATTACAAGAGGCTCTATGATGATTTCTAAGGATTTTTGGATTGGCACCTTGTATAGGCTAGATGCATGCATGGTAAATTATGATAGATCTTATGTTAATTCCAAGAAAAGGACTTTAGATTCTTCATCCTTACCATTAGATCAAGAAAATAGGAAGATTTTTGTATCTACATTTTTGTGTACCCAAGGGTGCAAATGCTTTGGAGATAAATCTCCTAGTTAAAAAGACAATGTTATGACACCAAAGGCTCAGACACATTGACGATAAATTTTTTAGAGGTCTGAAAAAATAAGATCATTCTTAAGGGCCTTGATGATTGTAATCTCAAGACTGACTTATATGAATATTGTATTTATGGTAACCAGTGTTGTATTTATTTCTATGGACATAGAATTAGGAATTCACTTTCTAACATATGTCCCCTCATTGAATCTCAAGTTTTCAATAGAGTCTCTAAATTTTTCAATGTTTTATTAGGAGTGCTCAATGATTCAATATGAAAGAGTAAATTATGAGAAATAGGCAAACATAAAGGTCCATATACTTCATCAAATTTATTGAACCTCTTGGTAATTTCTATAACTAGAGTATGTTCCTTTCCAATTCCATTGATATCCTATTAAAATCATCTTTCCTTATGTATATTGTCATTTATGACTTCCGCTCAAAATAATTATAAGGAATTATCTAATGGGAACTATTCTTTATCCATGATGCAAAAATATAAAAAGAAGTGCTAAAAGAAAGAAAACACAAGAACACCAATACACCCCCACCCTTTTATTTTTATGGACATAGACTTATGAATTCACTTTATAACATATGACTGCTCATTGAATCTTGAGTTTTAAATAGAGTCTCTAAGTATGTCCAGATTTCATTAGGACTGCTTAATGATTCAATATGAAAGAGTAAAGTACGAGAAATAGACAACACAAAGGTCCATATACTTAATCAAATTTATTGAACCACTTAAGATTTTCTATAAATAAATTAGGTTCCTTTCTAATTCCATTGATATCCTATTAAAACCATATTTCCATTTGTAAATTGTCATTTATGACTTCCACTCAAAATAATTATAAGGAATTACAATGGCAACTATTATTTTATCCATGATGCAAAAATGCAAAAAGAAGTGCTACAAGAAAGAAAATACAAGAACTCCAATACACCCCCACCCTTTTCACTACTCTTAAAAATCAACCCCTCACCTCCCTCCACCCCCCTCCTGGAATATTACAATGTTGACAATTTATAGTATACCGTGATTACAAATCTGTTTCCAAATTATAATAGTGTCAAGGCCAACAATGGCCAAATGTACACTACAAAATCTATAAAAATTAGCTATGTAGCTATGCTCAAGAAAAATTCTACATACACTATCTAGAAAGAGTGAAATTTTTTTTGATCAACCTGAACATGGATGAAAAGTGCGAATCTTTACCTTTCCAACAATATGTTCCTCACTATAATCGGATGCCCAAAGAAAAAGCTATGAATTTTTGAAAAAATGAATTTGTTCTCTTCAAACGGATTTCTTGCAAAAAGAATGTTTTAATTTTGATATTCTTTTTGTAAAATCTATTGAACACTGGATGAAAAATATAATAGAGACCGAAAATTATTTTTGAGTTGTGAAAAGAACATAGAAATATTTTTCAAATCCAATAAGCTTAAAAAGAAAATTGAATTAAATTTAACCTTGTTAGATAAATTGAGAGGGGGGAGAGGTGAATCAGTTAGCTCTGAATTATCCTACAGTCCCAAATTCCTCCAGATGTATATAAAAACAACTTCAAACATATAATTCAACTCGGTGAAATGTATTATGTAATCTCAAACTTTATTTAATAGTGTTTACCGAGCATCACTAAATTAATACCGTGATTACCGATCAATGTCAATAAAGTAAAGTGTAAAGAAAAATAACAATCCATTACATTCATGCACATTGATACATAGATTTCACTCTTCAGAAGTGAGCTCAGTGAAGAGCCAACCCTGTTAAAGGTTACAATGCACACTGTTAAATGTGACCTGGTTAGAGGATTTAAAACTAATAGTTCTCTCTTGACCATGTAATCACTACAGGGAGAACAAGAAAACAATCAACATTCATTATAATTTCATAATAAAAACTTTCACGTCCTAATCGATAAAGAGATTTATCTGTAACAATGGTTACACTGATATAGTAATGATCTGATTCAAATACAACTCTGTTTCACATATTTTTAGATCTATGCTAAGTACATAATACCTCTGATCAATTTGTTCACTTCAGTTCATCTCATACTTCATACTATGTTCTGTTCGGTAGTAATTTTTCCTCTGTCATTCAGTGATGTCTACAGAAAATGCTCGATTCTATCTTTAACCAGTTTACTTAGTCGCGCTTAAACTTCACATGTGCATATCATAGCATCATGTGATTCAAAATGAATCTCTTCTCTATTATATAGACATCATAGCTCATTTAATTTCCATCCTTTAGATTTTGTCTCTTAATCTCCATCATTGATTTTTCCGCTTAAACCATCCTTGATAATTGTGTTAAAAACACGTTTCAATCTTTGTCATCCGATCTTCCTTGAATTTTCATAACCGTTTGATCAAAATAAAAAACTTTATCTTTTACCTCGGAGTCATCAACTGCCAGCTCAGCAATCTATTCAGCCTCGGTTTGAATAAATTTCTTGGTCAAGACTGTGTTGTATCGGTGATCCCTAGCTGGGTTATTACTGTGCTCGGTATACACTATATTTTAGTCGGTGTTCACTGTCTCTTGGTATATATAGAAATCTTCTTTTACCAACCACATAAGCTTTGTTTGTTCAAGATCTTCAATCCATAATAGATGTTTTCTATCACATTGATACTCAAACAAGTTGACATCAATGACAATACATTAACTGATAATGCTATTCATCACATTTATAACTCGGTTGACTATCAAAAAATGATTTCAAACATACAATCAGTTATAGTTCATCAATCTCTCCCTTTGTCATTGATGGAAACACAATATGAAATATGCAATATAAAAATGTCATACAAAAAATACCAAACTTATGTTTTACAACTGCAAAATATTTGTAGCTCTCCCTAGCTTGAATATATAGACTGTTTCAACATTAAAAAACTCATCATGTAGACTCTCACTGCAGATTTGACTCTTTTGTTCTTGAATCTATCTGTAGATAGATATTTCTCTCCCTTTTTCTTTTCTCCCTTTAGTGGATAGATATTTCATTGATCATTCTTCCTTTGACAACAATGCCAAAAAAAAATATGCAGCTCTTCAATAGCCAAAAAATATCTCTGGTTTTCAGTGTAGTAGGTACCTTGTCGTGTACTGATATTTATTTGTCAGTCCAGTTCAAATTTGCATCAACATGATTGATATTCTGATTTCGTGTAGGTTGATCCAACCTCCTAGTCATCTTAGTGACCAATAGACAAGGGACGAACCCCTAGTCTACCTCTCAAGTACTCAAATGTATCCTTCGGTAAGGGTTTAGTGAATATGTATGCAAGTTATTCTTTTGATTGTACATATTCTAGTATCACTTGTTTATCTTGTATTTGTTCCCTCAAGTAGTGATATTGGTAGATATATGCTTTGTCTTTGCATGCATCACAATATTATTTGAAATATTTATTGCCTTTGTATTATAACAGTAAATTATCACTGGGTCAGTGATCTCTTCGTTCATGCCTTTCAACAGTTGTTTGATCCATGCTATGTTTGAACAATTTGCAGTAGCAACAACATATTCTACTTCTACATTTGACTGAGATATGCATCCTTTCTTCTTGTTTATCTAAGTAACTAATCTTTCTCCTATAAAGAATGCTCCACAAGTAGTTGTCTTTCTATCATCAATGTTCCCAGCTTAATCAACATCAATATAAAATTTCAGTTCAAACTTTCCTTCTCTTTTGTACCATAGTCCATAATCCTTAGTATTATTCAGATATCTAAATTTTTTTTTGACAATATTCATATGTGATTCTCTAGGATTAGCATAAAATATTGCAACAATTCCAACTGCGTGTGCAATGTTAGGTCTTGTGTGTATAAAATACATCAATTTACAAATCATAGAGTTGTACAAAGTCTGATTTACCTCAGGTGTCTTAGCTTCTTATGTCAATTTGTATCATGTCACCATAGGTGTCCCGAGTAGTTTCTATTCTTCCATTCTGAATGTCTTCAATACTTCCTTGATTTATTTTTATTTAGTAATGTAGTACCTAGAGTCTGTTGTAAAATTTGCAAGCCAATAAAAATTTTGATCTCTCCAAACATTGACATTTGAAATTCCTTCCTCATTTCATCAACAAATGAAGTGCATAGATTATCATTACCTCCAAATATAATATCATCAACAAAAATTTCAGCAATAAAGATCTTATTATCATTTCATCTTTTCAAATATAAATTGTTGTTATCACTTGTTCTAATAAATCCAATACTTATAAGATAGGAATTTAATCGTTCATACCATGCTCTCAGTGCTTGTTTCAATCCATATAAAGCTTTGTGTAACTTTCATACCAAGTTTGTATGATCAGGATCAACAAATTCTTCAGGTTTTTTAATGTATACCTCTTCTTCTAGTATTCCATTAAAAAATTCATACTTAACATCCATATGATATACTTTTGTCATGTCCCCTTTTCAAATAATTAAAAATAATAACTTTTGCTAAGGCTGGCAGGCTCAAAAAGTGAAGTTTCAGGAAAAGGGGATAATATTTGGAAACGAATGGACTAATAAATGTAAATTATTATTAAAATATTTATTATTGACCCCTCTTGGTCGTGAGTTAGGGTTATGCCCTCTTTTAAAGGGGTTTGGAGGCATTTCGGGCTCATGCTAGAACTTTATTTTTGCTCATTGCTTTGTTGTTCTTCAGAGGCTTCCAAACCTGTGGAGAAGGAGACCCAAATATGGGAGTTTTCAGATATACAATTAGGCTAAGGATGGGATTTTGAGGCCATTCCATGTGCAATCTCATGCGAAGTTTTCCCTTGCGTTGAATAGTGCAGATTTGTGAGCTTTCGGGTGTGTTTTTTGTAAGATTTTGGTGTTTCCGGTTGATTTTTTCATATCAGTTTGGGTTGCTTCTATATTGCAGCCATTTTGATGTTAAAATAGATCTGAATATATGTATTGGGTCATGATTCTACTTCTGTGATAGATTTTTAGTTTTTTATGGTGTTTCCGGGCTATTTTGTGTTGTTTTCGGGAGTCTGATGAACATTGTTTTTGTCCTCCGTTTGGGAGCTATTGTGTAAACTCTATACAGATCTGGAAATTTCATTTTGTAGGCCGTTATTCTGGTGAAATTTCTGTAAAAATTTCTATTTTCATATTTATCAATAATATGTGAAGCTGTGAAGTTTTGGCACTATTTCGGACATACCCGATTTGGGTTTAACTGAGAAACTGCATAATATTTCAAAGTGTTGAATGTTTGATTTAATAATCTGATTAGAGGACTTAAATATGATATAAAAATCAGAAGGGGGACATTTCAGTGGTATCAGAGCTATGATCTTGCTAGCCTGAGGGTTTGTAGAAGTTTGTATGCAACTAAGTGAAAGAGAAAAGAGATATTTGCAGCGAGAAAAGAATAAAGAAATTTTGATCAAACCTCCACTTGAAAATAAAAGTACAAAATCCAAGGAAGGAAGAAGTATGGCTTACTCGGATGAGATGGCAAAAAAATTCTTCCAGGACATCCAGAATACTTAGAAGCAAACAGTGGATAGTTTGGCAGAAACTAGAGAGGCTTTGTGGTTATTGATAGAAAAAATCCAAGGAGTTGTCTCTACTAATGAGAAAGGGAGAACTTCAAAGGAGCCAAGAAATCTGAAACCCACACCCTCTAAATCAACAAAAACTATTTTCTTTCTTGTAGATGAGCCACCAGTACCAAATCCATCCCTTATTCCTATGGAAGAGGTTACAGGTAACTTGATTGCATTAAGAGCTACTTACAATGGCTTAGATGATGACTTTCATAGTTTGGTTCCTTTTAGAGAATATGTGGATATGATGAACACTTTGACGCCCAAGAAAGAGTACAAGAGGGAGCAGGACATAAGTGGAAGAGAGCTCAAAAATAAAATAAGCAAGTTTACAACACCTACTTTTGATGGAACAAATAAAATTTCAGCTAGAGCATGGCTACAAAAATTACAGACCTTCTTCACACTTAACCCCATGAAGGAGAGTGATGCCATTCAATTCGCAATTCTACACTTGGAAGATGCAGCCTATGATTGGTGGTATCATGGAATGACTACTCAAGGTCATGATCACGTAACTACATTTGATGATTTTAGTCAAAGAGTGATATATAGATTTGATCTCAAGGATGATGAAGAGTATTTTAAAGAATTGTCAAAGTTGAGGCAAACCAAATCAGTTAATGAGTATGTAGAAGAGTTTCAAAAAGTGGCTGTTATGGTACCTGATATGAGTGAAAAGAAGATTGTTTATCTTTTTCTTTATGGTTTGGAAGATTCTGTTAAGGGTTTGGTTAAGGCTTTCTCACCCTCAACCTTACAGGAAGCTATCAAAAGAAGCTTGCAACTTGAAACTTGTGTGCCTATGAAACCACTCACTAATAAAAAACCCTCAAATCTTTGGAAACATAAGGGGAATTTTTAGAAAAGACTTTTCCAGCACCACCACCAAAGATTGTGATAAATGTAGCAAAAAAGAAGGTAGATGAAGAGACTAGGAGTGAATTACGAAGGAAAAAGCTTTGTTTCACTTGTAGAGAGCCATGGGTTCTAGGACACAGATGTTTGGGGAAAGGTCAAGTGCACTATATTGAAGTTACTTCACAATCTGATTCAGATGAGCATGAAGAATTTCATGACACTAAGGAGGAGGAAGAAGAAGAGAAAGAAAAATAAATCAGCAAGGATGGCACTTTAGCAGGATTATCAGGAGTCCCAAGATACCATCCCTTTCAAATTTGAGGGGTACTAGCAGGGAAAAGGTTGATAGTTCTTCTTGATAGTGGGGAAACTCACAATTTTATTGATGAGGGATTTGTCAGGAAAAGAGGGCTTAAAGCTGAAGATTTTGAGGGATTCAATGTAGCTGTAGCTGATGGATTCACTATGCCTTGCACACGGGTGGTGAAACAACTCAGGATGAACTTAGGAGATTATGAGTTATGTGATGACTTCTATGTTGTTGGCATTGGGGAGATAGATCTTGTATTGGGTATTCAATGGTTGCACTCTATTGGAGGCTATTACATGAACCATCAAACTATGGAGTTTAAATTTCATTCCAATGGGAAAGAAATCTTATTGAGAGGCTTATCGAATGGAGCACCTAAGGTGGTCACTGTAAAGAGGATGGAGAGGACTTTTTGAAGAGGACAAGTAGCATGGGCAGTAGGAGTCATAATCCATCCAACAAACTCTCCAAAGAATCAAGGTAATTTCCATTTTGAAATTCAAAATATTCTTGATAAGCATAGTATAGTTTTCAATGATTTGCCTCCGGGATTACCACCAGATAGAGGTTTTGAGCATGTTATAGAGTTAGAAAAGGGTGCCAAACCAGTTATAACAACTCCATACCGCCATCCAAGAGGTTATAAGGAAGAAATAGAAAAAAACTATTAAGGAACTCCTGGACATGGGATTCATAAAGCCTAGCTCTAGTCCATTTGCATCATCTGTGGTACTTGTCAAGAAAAAGGATGGTACAATGAGAATGTGTATAGACTATAGGGCTCTAAACAAGAAGACCATAAAAAATAGGTATCCCATACCACGCATAGATGAAATCATTGATGAGTTACATGGTGCTGTATACTTCTAAAAAATTGACTTAAGATCAGGGTACCATCAAATCCGCATTAGGAGGGAAGATGTGGAAAAGACTGCTTTCAGATGTCACTATGGGCACTTTGAATTTCTTGTTATTCCATTTGGCCTCACTAATGCACCAGAAACATTCCAATCTTGTATGAATAAGGTATTCAGCAAGCATCTTCAAAAAATTGTTTTGGTATTTTTTGATGATATCTTGATTTACAGTAAAACATGGAAAGAGCATCTAAAGCACATAGACGCTATTTTTGGATCTTGGAGCAGCAATCCTTCTATGCTAAGCTATCTAAATGTGAGTTTGTTTTGACAGAGATCCTATATTTGGGACATATCATAAGTTCTAAATGAGTACAGGTTGATCAACAAAAAATTTAGGCAATTTTGGATTGGCCTCCACCCACTAATCTTACACAGTTGAGAGGTTTCTTCAGGTTGTGTAGCTACTATAGGAGATTTTCCAAGGGATTTTCTCATCTTGCTGGCCCCTTGACTGATTTGA
The DNA here is from genome assembly GCA_018584345.1 of Thuja plicata. Lineage (NCBI taxonomy): Eukaryota > Viridiplantae > Streptophyta > Pinopsida > Cupressales > Cupressaceae > Thuja > Thuja plicata. Next base: position 711,976 of record MU224198.1, read on the forward strand.
CAAAGAAAGGAGCTTTTATTTGGACAGAAGAGGCACAAAAAACATTTGATAAGCTTAAGGAGGTAATGAGTTCATGCCCTGTGCTTGCAATTCCAGATTTCTCTTTACCTTTTGTTGTTGAATGTGATGCTTCTGGAGAAGGTATAGGGGYTGTCCTAACTCAAAGGGGACATCCAATASCATTTGAGAGTAGAAAATTAAATCAATCAGAGAAAGGTTACTCCATCTATGATAAGGAAATGTTGGCAATCATGCATGCACTTCATAAGTTTAGACAATATTTGGTATGTGGGAGATTCATTGTAAAGACAAACCATAATAGCCTCAAGTTCTTCTTGAACCAAAGGGATTTGAATGATCGTAAAAAAAAAAGGGTAAGCAAATTGCAAGCTTATGATTTTGATATTGAATACGTGAAAGGAAAGAATAATGTGGTTGCTTATGCTCTCTCAAGAAAGCCCACTTTGTGTTCCTTAACATCTATCTCTGCTGAATGGAAATTCTCCATAATTTTAGAGTATGCTAAAGATTCCTTTGCCACCAAGATTTTGGATAAGTTAGTGGATGATAATAGGTACAAGGTTGTTGATGAACTGATTTATTACAAGAACATGATCTTCTTAGTGCCAGGATCAAAAACTAAGGAGAGGATATTGAGGGCCTTTCGTGACACACCTTTGGCTGGTCATCAAGGATACTTCAAGACATACAAGAGACTTTGAGAGCAGTTTGCATGGAAGGGTATGAAGGAGGATGTCCTTCAACACATTAAGGAATGTATGGTATGCCAACAAAACAAGAGTGAGCAAATGTTTCCTGCAGGGTTGTTGCAGCCACTTCCTATTCCTGAACAAAAATAGGAAAGTATTTCCATGGACTTCATCACTAGGTTACCCAAGGTTCAAGGTAAGGATTTCATATATGTGGTGGTAGATAGACTAACTAAGTATGCACAATTCTTTCCCATCACATCTGATCTCAAGGCATCACAAGTGGCAGAATTGTTCTTCAAGGAAATTTTTAGGTTACATGGCTTGCCTAGAAACATTGTCAGTGACCGGGACAGTAGATTCCTCAGCTCTTTTTGGAAGGAGCTCTTTCATTTGGTAGGAACTAAACTCACTCCCAGTACTAGCTATCACCCTCAAACAGATGGACAAACAAAGATAGTTAATAAATGGATAGACGGATATTTGAGGAATTATGTTTCAAATCAACAACATGCTTGGGTGAAATGGCTACACCTAGGGGAGTATTGTTACAATACATCTCATAACATGTCTATTGGTATGCCTCCTTTTCATTCTCTTTATGGTTATGATGCCCTTTCCTTTGTTGATCTAGTACTTTCAGATAGCAGAGTACCTGTAACAAGTGATTTCGTTAAGCAAAGCCAAGACATAATAAGGTCCCTCAAGGATAATCTACAACATGCACAGAACCAACATAAGTTGTACACTGATAGGAAAAGGACTAAAAGATATTTTGAGGTGGGAGATTTGGTATTTATTAGGCTGCAGCCATATAAGCAAAGCACCTTGAAGAGGAGTGGGGCAGAGAAGCTCAAGCCAAGGTTCTATGGGCCTTATAAGATAATTAGGAAGGTAGGAGAGGTAGCTTATGAATTGGAGCTCCCACCAAACAACAAAATACATAATGTTTTCCATGTCTCTTGCTTGAAGAAGGTTCTAGGCTAGAAAACCATAGTATCTACAGAATTACCACCTCTTGATGATGAATGGAAATTATTCTTGATACCAAAAGATGTTTTGGATACAAGAGAGAAAATATTGAGAAATAGGAGCATCACAGAGCACTTGGTCAAATGGAAAGGATTGCCATTGGAGGATGCAACTTGGGAAAGAGCACATATTCTTGAGCATCCAAACCTTCATTTCTTGAGGTCAAGAAATATTTTGGAGGGAGGACTTGTCATGTCCCCTTTTCAAATAATTAAAAATAATAACTTTTGCTAAGGCTGGCAGGCTCAAAAAGTGAAGTTTCAGGAAAAGGGGCTAATCTTTGGAAACCAATGGATTAATAAATGAAAATTATTATTAAAATATGTATTATTGACCCCTCTTGGTCATGATTTAGGGTTATTCCCTCTTTTAAAGGGGTTTGGAGGCATTTTGGGCTCATGCTAGAACTTTATTTTTGCTCATTGCTTTGTTGTTCTTCAGAGGCTGCCAAACCTGTGGAGAAGGAGACCCAAATATGGGAGTTTTCAGGTTTCCAAGAAGGATAAGGATGGTATTTTGAGTCCATTCCTTGTGCAAGCTCATGCGGAGTTTTTCCTTGTGCTGAATAGTGCATATTTGTGAGTTTTCGGGTGTGTTTTTGTAAGATTTTGGTGTTTCCGGTTGAGTTTTTCATATCTATTTGGGTTTCTTCTATATTGCAGCCATTTTGATGTTAAAATAGAGCTGAATATATTTATTGGGTCATGATTCTACTTCTTTGATAGATTTTTAATGTTTTATGGTGTTTTCAGGCTATTTTGTGTTGTTTTCACGAGCCCGATGAGCATTGTTTTTGTCCTCCGTTTGGTAGCTATTGTGTAAAATCTATACATATCTGGAAATATCATTTTGTAGGCTTTTATTCTGGTGAAATATCTTTAAAAATTTCTACTTTCAGATTTATCAATAATATGTGAAGCTGTGAAGTTTTGGCACTATTTCGGGCATACTCGATTTGGGTTTAATTGAGAAATTGCATAATCTTTCAAAGTGTTTATTGTTTGATTTGATAATTTGATTAGAGGACTTAAATATGATATAAAAATCAGAAGGGGGACATTTCAACTTTGAACTCTTTATATGCTACATATGCAAGTAATATTCTTACTCCTTCAAGTCTAGAAAGGGGTAAAAAGTTTCTCCATAGTCAATCCCTTCTTCTTGTGCATACCCTTTGCAAACCAATCTTTCTTTATTTCTTCTTACATCTCCATTCTCATTCAATTTTTTTCTAAATATCCATTTGGTTCCAATGAAATTTTTATCACTCAGTCTCGGTACTAATGTCCATGTCTTGTTTTTTTGTATCTGCTCAATTTCCTCATTCATTATAGTGATCCATGCTTCATTTTCTAATGCATCTCTAACATTCTTAGGCTCAATTCACAAATTAAACATGTGTTTTCTTTCAACTTACTTCTTGTCATCATGCTAGCTCTTTTATCTCCAATAATTTGATTATGTGGATGATGTCTTCTCACATATTTAGCAAGTACAGGTTCAATTCTCTATTCTTCATTGTATTCTTATGTAGGTTCATTGTGTTCTTGTTCATGATCTTCAGTTTCAACATTTTCTTGATTCTCAGTTTGTGCTACATGTTGCTTGGTAACATTACCCAATTGCATGGTAACATTAGGCATCTACATCGGTATAGTAGTAGGTTCTTCCATGTAGACAAATCTACTGTAATCTTCTGGTTCTTTCATATTGTGCTCATCATTCTTCTTAGTGAATTCATCAACTTTCACATTTGCACTTTCAATGATTTTGTTAGATATCTTGTTCAAACATTTGTAAGCTTTACTCTTAGTAGAATATCTAAGAAATATTCCTTCATCACTTTTTGAGTCAAATTTACCATTTCGATCATCTTTCAAAATATAGCAATGACTACTAAATATTCTAAAATAGCTCACATTAGGTTTATAACCATACCATAGCTCATAAGGTATTTTTTGTAATTTTCTTTAGTTCTACTTGGTTCACTATGTAAATGATAGTGCTGACTACTTCTCTCCAGTATGTTTGTGCAAAATTATTTTCAATAATCACTGTTCTAGCACAATCTACAATTGATCTATTCCTTCTTTCAACAATTCCATTATGTTGTGGTGTCGTCAGTGCAAAAACCTGTCTTTTGATTTCATACTCATTACAAAAGTTAGTGAACTCATCAGAAATAAATTCACCTCCTCTATCAGATCTCAAGAACTTTAGTTCTCTACCACTTTATTTTTCCACTTTAGCTTTGTACCATTTAAACATCTTAAATGCTTCAGATTTTTCTTTTAGGAACATGACAGTCATCATTCTAGAGTAGTCATCAACATATTAATTAAATTATAAGTCCCCATAATAGCTCTTTGTTCTCATTGGTGCACATAGGTATGTATGAACTAACTCCAAAATATCATTAGATGATAAATTCTTTCTCTTAAAACTAGATTATGACATCATTCCCATTTGACAATTTTTGCACATTACATGGTCTAGTTTAGATAAGCTTGGTAAGCCTCTTACTTTTATTTTCTTACTAATCTTAACCATGGTTGTCAATATTTACATGACAAAGTCTTCTATTCCATAACCATATATCTTCATTCTTTTCCAATAAGCAAGTAGTTTTAGTAGTGTCAAGATAGGATAGGTTACCTCTTGATTGTTCACCAGTGACGATCAACTTTCTTGTTCCATCAAAGATTCTAGATTTTCTATTTTCAAATGAAACTCGGTGACCTGTGTTATTCAGATGTGAAACACTCAATAGATTATAATTAAGTCCTTTCACCCAATATGCATTCTCACATTTGATTTGATTATTCAGCATAATAGTACCTTTTCCTTTCATTTGATAAGGTGTATCATTTCCCATTCTAAGAGATCCACCATCACAATGTTCAAGAAATTCAAATTTTCCATTATCTCTAGTCATGTGATGTATACAACCACTATCAATAACCCAAATGTCATGCTTACTAACTTAGAAATAAGTGTTGCTTCTACATACCTTTCATCTTCATCTGAATCATCTTTGAAAGCTACAAACACTGTCTCAATATCTTCATCACTGTTAGAACAACTATCTTTATCTTTATCTTCAACAATGTAACAAGCCCTCTTTCTTTTATCTTTGTAATATCAGTTATCTCTTGTGTCATACTGTTGATTGCTTCTATAGTGTCGCTCATCCTTTCTGTCATTAGATCGATCACTTCTTCCATCCATTTTTCTGTTAGGCATTTTGCAGCAAAATGGCCAATCTCTTTACAGTTTAAACATATCAAAGGTAGTTTATCTTTATATCTTCCTTTACCTTTGTGCAATCTTCTAACCATTAAAGCTTCAAGTTCATCAAGTTCCTTATCATCACTATCACTGTCACTATTATTTCTGATTATATGTTTGCTACTAGATTTACCAATTTTCAAAGTAGACATAAATGCACTTTCCATAGAAGGCACAATACTGTTGTCAAAATTATTTAGCTCAAAAGAAATCAATCTTCCAACAAGACTATCAAGAGTAATATTATTTTGAGGTGCTTCTCTCATTTCATGTATTGTAGAGACTCTTATAGAATAAATAGGCAATAAAGTTCTAAGAATCTTACTCACAATAGTGTCTTCATCGATAGTTCCACCAGCTCCTTGAATAACATTCACAACTTCCTTATGTCGGGTATTGTACAGTGTTATCTTTTCTCCTTATTTCATTTACATATAATCAAATTTTCCCCGAACACTTTCAGCTTTAGCTCTCAATACATTTGCATCTCCTCCATAAAATAGTGTACAACCTTGACCCACATCTACTTAGCGGTTGATGTCTTGATATCATCAAATTCAAAATCAGTATGTGAAGAAGAAATCTCCACCATTATAAGATTGTGTTCATGTTTCTCTCTCATCTGATTAATAGTCAAAGGTCCATTAGGTAGAATGAATTCATTATCTAGGTAAGCTGCAATGTTATCTCCAATCCCTGATAGGTATACTCTCATCCTTCTTTTCCATGTCGATAATTTCCACTTGTTCAGCTTTGGTGCGTCTCTCTTATACATCTTGTGATCTTTAGCTTAAGTCCTTCAACACTTTCTTCTAATCATTGTATGCTCTAATACAAATTGTTAGAATAACTGAGAGGAGGGTGGGGTGACTCAGTTAGCTCCCAATTATCCTACAGTCCCAAATTTCTCCAAATGTATATATAAACAATTTCAAACATGTAATTTACCTTGGTGAAATGTATTCTATAATCTCAAACTTTAGTCAATAGCATTTACCGAGTATGAGTAAATTAATATTGTGATTAACGATCAATGTCAACAAAGTAAAGTATAAAGAAAAATAATAATCCACAACATTCATGCATATTGACACATATATTTTAATGTGGAAACCTTGCTAAGGGAAAAACCACCTGGGACTAGTAACCTAAAATATTTCACTCCTCTGAAGTGAGCTCAGTGAAGAGCCAACTCTGTTAAAGGTTACAATGCACACTGTTAAATGTGACCTGATTAGAGGATTTAAAACTAACAGTTTTCTCTTGACCATACATTCACTATGGGGTCAAACAAAAACACTCAACATTCAATAGAATGTCATAATCAAGACTTTCACGTCCTGCTCGGTTAAGATATTTATATGTAACAATGATTAAACTGATACAATAATGATCTGATTCAAATACCACTCTATTTTGTAGATTTTTAGATCTGTGATAAGTACATAATACCTCTGATCAATTGGTTCAATTTAGTTCATCTCATACTTCATACTCTCTTATGCTCGGTAATACTCTTTCCTCTATTGTTCGGTGATGTCTACAAAAAATGCTCGGTTCTGTCTTTAACTGGTTTTATCAGTCATGCATAAACTTTACATGTACGCATCATAGCATCATGTCATTCAAAATGAATCTATTATTTCTTATATAGACATCATAACCCATTTAATTTCCATCCTTTAAATTTTTCCACTTAATCTCCATCGTTGATTTTTCCGCTTAAACCATCCTCGACAGTTGTTTTAAAAACATGTTTCAATATTTGTCGTCTGATCTTTGTTGAATTTTCATAACCATTTGATCAAAATAAAAAACTTTATCTTTTACCTCAGAATCACCAATTTCCAGCTCAATATTCTAGTCAGCCTCGGTTTGATTAAATTGCTTGGTCAATATCATGTTGTGTCGGCGATCCCTAGCTCAGTTATTATTGTGCTCGGTATACACTATATTTTACTTGGTGTTCATTGTCTCTCGATGTATGTAGAACTCTTCTTTTACTGACCACATAAATTTTATTTTTTCCAGATCTTCAATCCATAATAGATGTTTGTTACCATAACGATACTCAAATAAGTTGACAACAATGACAATACATTAACTGATAATGTTTGTCATCAAATCTTTAACTCGGTTGACTATCAACAAATTACTTCTAACATGCAATCAATTGTAGTTCATCAATCTCTCCCTTTGGTATTGATGGTGATACAATATGAAATGTGCAATGATCCCTTTCGAAAAATACATTTTGTCAGATCTAGTCAATATTTGCAAAATGTAACTCACACCTAGATAGTTTTTTTGGGCTGACAAAAGAATCTACAAGTCATTTTCAATTTGACTAGTAGAAGACAAAAACATTATCCAAAATAGAAATAACTCCAATATTTATATTATTTTTTGTTCATTAATTTTGGTGAAATAAAATCCAAATTTGAATTTCTTGTGCCTTATAGACAATATGGAATAGATAAAAGAGGTGCTAGGATTACCATAATTTTGTGAACACCCAAGTTCTACAAAATATTTGGACAAAAAAACATCTAGAGATAAAATTTTCCCTTAAAATTTTATGATATTCAAGTTATATGGAAATCCAAGAGAATAGAATACTAAAATTTGAGGAAACTTATAGAAATCTAATTAACCTCCCCACTCCTCACTCCTGAATCTCTTTTTAAAAATACTAAAATATATTCTTGAACTAAAATAGCTCTGATACCGTATTAGAATCTAAATTAACCTAGATTAACTAGTGCAAACAAGTAGACTTATAAAACTATGATTGCAAATGATAGAATATCAAAATAACAAAATAGAATCAACCTATGAGAGAGAACTACAAATGTTAAAGAAATAAAATATCATGACGAGAATATAAGAGAAAAATTTGCAAAATGCAATAACAATCCTAGCTAGGAGTGACTATACATAGGAAATGATAGATGGGAGAGGTGGTAAATTCAACCAATGGGAAGAAACTACATCACACTAGCCTAAAGAATGGAAGTGTTATTTGCATGGAAGATGGTGACACCTTGTATTGGTTCACACTAATACTCAGTTTATTAATCCTAAGAAAGATTAATTTAAAGTGTGGGAAAGAATTAAGAATAGATAAACAAATAACCAATAAAACAACACTAACACATTTCAATTGTGGAGGTGGCAATGGATCTAGCAAAGAATTTAGAAAATTTGTCTTGAATTGGAATGAGCAAGTCTAGAAAGAGAATCTAGAAGATGTGGTTATGATTAGAACTCTAAGGGATAACTAGACTATGGTACAAAGGAAAAGGAAGAAGGACAAGAGTATTTCCAACATGCATCTTTTCTACACTTCTAAAATCAGAGCAAAGTCATGAATGTTAGTGGTTTTGGTATCCTATTTGGATCTTCCTGGACTTTTGTATTGGCATTAGTGAAATTTGGTTTATGTTAATGGGTCTTCTTATTTGGGGATGAGTTCCCCTTATTATTTTACACCTAGTGCCAGCTAGGCTAATGTTCCCATAGTAATACAATGGGTGAAGCCTCCTTAACTGTTATCTATTGAGGTAAAAAAAATCATTAGCATGTGTGTAGGCTCATTAAGAACCTTGTATTAGCCTTTTTCCCTTCTCAAGGCGCTTAGAATCTCTTTCTAGCCATTACATTTTTGTGACATTTTCGCGCTATCTCAATGTTTTCTTGTAGGATGTCATTTCTTAACATGAATTATCTAGACACTAGTATATAGAGCTAGCATTCCACAATATTTTATCATTCGAAAGGAATTCTTTATCATTCTCCACTTCTTATCTTGCCATGTTAGAGAGAATGACTCAAAATCATCTCATATTTTGTTTGTGAATTCTACATGATTAAGCTCAAATTATTAAATTACAATTTGGTATTATAAGAAGACTAGATTTTAGATAATCTTCCTTGTGCAAGGAGTATTCCTTTCTACACATTTTTATTTCCATTATGATGGCAATCAATGGAATTATACATAGAAATATTTTTTATATAAATATATTTAGTTACAATATAATATTAATAAACTCTTTTATTATTGTTTTCATATATATGAATGTCATCAATATAGATATGTGAGAAACATGTGTTTTTTATTTATGAAATCTAAATAATATGCTAGGAGTATTTATTTAGATTTATACTGAAAATGTATATAACATTAAGAATTTGGAATATTAGAAAAAAATGTAGTGGTTTAAAGCACTCTAGAAATAATGAGTTGCAAACTTTTTCTGTTCATAACATTATATGCATATGAAAAGAGTAATTAAACTTTGAAAAGTGTTAAATCTTCTATTATAATCTCATTAACATTTTCATATGAAAAGCTAATCTATATATCAAAACTGATATTATATCTACAATATCTAAAGTATCTCTTTTTATTTTCAATGTTAATATATCTTTACTTGAATTATTATTATTTACAGTAACAATAAGGAAAAAAATTATAATAATTGAAAAATAAAACATTAGAAAATAATTATATCAGAAAAAAAATTGGAAAAAATTTGTTTTGTCAAGAAAAAATAACATTTTTGTTTATTGTTTAAAAGACTTCAAAATTTTGAGAAACACAATGAAAGCACAACATAGTTCAAGAGAGTGCCTAGGTATCCTCAATTTTTTATAGCAATGAGTCTATCTCAAATTAAAAAAGACTTGGCTTGACTTTCTTTCAGTCATCAAAACTAATAAAAAAGACCACGTGCGAAGACCAAAAAATAGAGTGGGTGAGTGCACTGTCAAATCTTATCTTTTCTTACTGTATTGAAAGTGATACCCTCTATAAATTTGTTCTCTTTATAAAAGCACTTGCACTGAAAGAAGGTGCAAGGATAAGCCAATAGGTTTTTTATGTGAAAGCATAATTGAAAGTTTACACATGAGTTGTTTAGTTTTCATTAATATAGTTTTTATTTTTTGTCAGCTATTACATGTATGGTTTCTATTAAATATGAATTGGGATTAATTATCCAAAGGAAATGATTAAAGATCATATTGTCTTTGGATTTCAAAATCCCCTTTCACCATAAATAGGTTGTCAAAAGATGGTTGGATTCCAAGGAGTCCATTTACCTCCAGAAGCTAAAATCAATAAGTTTTCCTATAATTATTTTGGATCTAATCAACATTGGATTCTCCTTTGTTTCCTTAAACCACACATTTTTAATTGTCTAAAATGTATTATACTTTTGTTTTTTGTTTCCTCAATTGTAACTGACATGATCTTATTTGAAAGAAGTCTTTCCCCCATTTAAGGCATGATGGTTGTCAAAACACGATTAGATTCTAAGGAATCCTTTGATGTCAATTATGACTTGATGTCAAGAAGCCCCAATTGGGGATAGGTCCCCTTGTAATTCGAGAGCTTGAATCTCAATTTGAGATTTTTCTTAGAGATTATAGATTTTAGATAAGAAGCTCTCATAAAATCAATCTAGATAGCCTAATTGTCCCTAAATGCAGAGCTCTTTCTCTACCAAACTAGTCTTCTAAAAAAAAAAAAAACCCAAAATGTTAGGGTGACACTAGAGAAAGGCTTGTAGAGAGACTTGAAGACTCTCTTGGGGATCTATTCAATTCTATCCTTGCTAGCATAAAAAACCTACATTGATTAAAGTAATGAGATAACTTTCCCTATTTTATTCAATACTTCAAAAAATTTAGATCCAGGTCAAGTAATTCAAGTATAATCTTTCCAAAGATCTAGTGCCTCTATATCAGTAGATCTAGTAGGCAGGCTTGTTATTGCAGTCACTACCATGATTTATAATTATTTTAGATTTGTTAACTAAAATAAAAGTCCACTTAGTTTGTAACAATTGTTTCCACATTATTATATTAAGCTATCTTGGTCAAATATTTCAGATCTATGTTTGTGATTGTTGTTTGTTTCCTCTTTGAATCTTCTCTAGGGCTTAAAAAAATTTAGGAGGATTCTTTCTTAATCCATTGCGATGGGAAATTTATAAAATTATGTAAGAGCTCAATGGAATAATCGTTATGATTATCTTTATTTTGCATATGGGACCAACCTCTCACTTTGGCAATGTTAGCATTCCTAAATTCATATATCTTTCTGGATTTGAAATAATCTATGCTTGATAAGAGAAGTTATAGCTTTTTAAAATTAAATACAAGTGCCTTTTACATGAAATAGCATAAAGAGGGAAAATAAAATGATATTTCAAATCAAGTGTTAATTTATTTTCCCTCTACAAAATAATGGAAAGCATTGAGTATCAATAGATAATAAAAAAATGTTAGGGCACTTACATTTTCTTTTTTTCTTAATCATATCAGTGTGCCTAGTGAAAAAAAATTGGAACAAAACTTAAAACATGTATGTTGTCCTCTCAGCAGAAACCTAAAAATCTATCACTATTGTCGAGAAAAATATATCTAGCATCTCGAAAATCTCAACAATACTTTTTGGATTTTTTAATCATTATAAATAATAATGACACAGAAGGTATATAAATAACCCATGAATTAAGTGCTCATGATTTGTTTATTTTTTAGCTTTTGAATCATCAAAATACTACATAAAAGTACCCAACTGCCTTAGAATAATATAAATAAATAAAACTTGAAATAGTTATTGTAGCTGCACGTATTGTAGCTTTGAAAAGGGAACAAAAGCATCGAAAGAAATTATTCTAACAATAGACATGCTGCCATCCAATAGAAGATTATTTTTGAAAGCATAAAGTTCCCAGAAAGATATAACTTTATTCACTGAAATAAGTGCACAGAAAAAAACAAAAATTTAGTGTTTCAACTTGTAACAGATTTGTTCCATCTGAGCAACAAGAAATTTTCACATGGTATTAATGTCGATTATAAGTGCTTCATTGATTTCCACTTGGAAAGTTACATGATTTCGAAAGAACTTAGGTAAAAAAATCAAGACCTAAAAAGTTACAAGAAAAAGAAAAGAAAATCCACAAATCTCTGAAACCTTTTCTATGCTAAATCTCCTGTAAACATATCTCTAGATCATTTGGCAAAGCAAATCCTTTATGAATGTGAGATTTGAAGTCATGGATCAGCCTTCTGTGCAAAACTGCCTCAACTATTATTTGTGGGGTTTCTCTGTTAATGGAAGATTTCCACAGAGCATTGTGTAAAGAATGACCGGGCTGCGCTCCAGGTATCCACCTTCTTGCTGTAATATTTCCCTTGCAGCACCTCTGGCGCCACATAATATAAATTTCCAACATCGGTTCCCCTGCATCGTATTTTCGTTAAAGCCTAAGAAAGTAGGGTTTCAGATGAAAAAGGTTGTTCGCTGATCGATTCTGGCTGTTTGTGTAGCCCAAAGTACATGAATATCAATGGGAGTATTTTTTTTCCAGGTTTGATAATTGCTTGTCATTACTGTGATGTAGAACAATAGCAACAGAATGCCAGACTTAAAAATGAAAAATCGCTCTACAAACCATATGTTGTCACGAAAAATGCTCCGCAAACCAGTCTTGGGCATGAGATAGCGTGACTAGGAGGCCGTACACGGGCTTCCCCACAGGGGAAGCCTATCGGCTTAATTACGTTTAATGGGTAAGGCTACCGAATTATTATTATTTTAAAGAGCATAATAATAAAGTATTTGAAAAACTATATATTTTTTTTTAAATGAATATTTCAATAAACTATTGGCAACGTGCTGACATTAGGAAATGTTCAAACCTAGTGACGTGACAGTCAATGCCATTAAGGAAAAAAATACAAAGGAAAGAACACAGTCAAGAGACTGAATTACTTAATCCAAGGTCTTGTCCCACTGCACGAAATATGCCAGACCAATTATTTTTTGTGGCCTGGTCCTTCGTTTTAATTCCATGCGCGAGTTTATGAAAGAAGTCAAATTTCTAATTTCATCTACAACTCTACGTGGGCCTTGTTGTTCATTGCGTAGCCTATTTATTTTCTATTTAAATTTGAAATTATGCTCCAAACATAGGGACATCTACGTGCCACTTAGAAGCAATGACTAAGAAAAGTAGAAACGCTATAGATATTGAAGAGACAATCAAGTATGTGGTCTTAGAAATTATGATGATTCTTGCACCCCATAATTGTAGTTCATTATCATTGGATGCTAGAGATACTCTTCTATTGGGGGCCTCACAAATCAAACCATGATGTCAAAGAATGACACATTTTCTCTGGGTTTTTTCAGTCTGATGGGAATGAAGAATTGGTACATTGGCATTTGGTATCCAGGGAAATCCCAAAAGACCATAGTTATGGTGGCTAACAGAGAGAATCCGGTCAGAAGCATGCCCGACATTCTGCAATTCTCAAGAGATGGTATTCGTAGATTGCTTGACAGAAATAGCCAGCTAGTTTGGTCAACAAATATTACCCAGAAAGCATTGCGAGCTATGATAATGGACTTTGGTAATTTCATAATGTTGGATGCCCTCAACAAGTTTGCAATTGTGTGGGAGAGTTTTGCACTTCTAACATGTACATGGTTTCCTGGCATGAAGTTGTGGAAAGGAATGAAGTTAACTTCCTAGAAGGCTTCTACGGCTCCTGCAACTCGGCTCTTCTCTTACGGAATGTGTGAAAGTCTAAAAAGAAATGAGAAATACAAACAGAATTAACAAGTACAGAAAAATAAAAAGATGCAAAGATTTATTGTGGTTCGGCTATATGCCTACATCCACACTTGCAGAGAAATCTTATTAACTTCTTCAATAATAATGGATTACAATAGCATTCGTATAAGTGGTTTCATAGAAGACTCTTCATATCTCATGAAGTAGTCGAATGGATACAAAAGAAGAAACAAAAGGGAAAATGTTGGGCTTCACACCCCAATAAACTCCCGTGTGAAGACCAACAAATATTGTAACCAAAGACTTCTCTGCTTCTTTCAATCACTAAATGTAAACAATGTCGAGAGAAGCTCAGCAAAACTCAAACTTCTCCCAGGTAACAACCTTTGTGAGTGCATCAGCTGGATTCAACCGCCTATGAATCTTCTCTACATGAAGCTTTCCTTCTTCAACCAAAAGTCAAATATAGTGATAACACAACTCAATGTGTCTAGATCGACATTGTGAGGTATGATGCTTAGCCATAAATATAGCACTACTGCTATCACAAAACATAGAAAAATATGTTTGCTTCAACCCCAATTCTTTGAACAAGAGCTGCAACCATACCATATCCTTGGCTCCTTCGGAAAGAGCCATGTATTAAGCCTTTGCGGATGATTGTGCAAAAAAATATTGAAATCTAGAGCCCCAACTGATCGCTGCCCCAGAAAATGTGAAAACATAACCAGAAGTGGATCTCTATATATCTAGGTCTCCAGCAAGATTGGAATCCACAAATTTTTGCAAACATGCCTTATCCTTACCAAAACATAAAGAAAAATAAGAGGTACCTTGTAAGTACCTTAGAATCCATTTGACAGGCTCCCAATGAGGTTTACCTAGATTACTCATATATCTGCTAACCACTCCCACTGCATGAGAAATATTTGGACGAGTAGAAATCATGGCATACATAATACTCCCAACTACATATGTATAAGGGACATTTTTCATAAAATCTTTGTCCTCTTGGATTTTAGGACACAATTCAACTGGCAACTAAAAATGAGGAGCTAAAGGGATGCTAACCGACTTAGCTTCTAGCATCCCAAATCTGTCCAATACTTTGTCAATGTATTATTTTTGGGATAACCAAAGTTTTGTCTTATGCCTATCCTTTTTAATGATCATACCAAGTATTCTCTTGGCTGCCCCCAAATCTTTCATGGAAAATCTGCCTGCTAACTTCTTCTTAAGCTCACGAACAAGCTTCATGCTAGTGCTTGTAACTAACATGTCATCTACATAAAGTAAAAGTATGACAAATCCACCATTAGGAAAATGTTTAAAATACACATGTGGGTTAGCTTCCAAACGAAAAAAATTATGCTCAAGCATAAAATGGTCAAATTTCAAATACCATTGTCTTGGGCCTTGCTTAAGCCCATATAGACTCTGCTTCAATATACAATAAAGATGCTCCTGGCACTTTTTTGACAAAACCTTTAGGATGATACACATATAATTCTCCATTAACATCTCCATGTAAGAAAGTTGTCTTTACATCCAATTTTTCAAGATCAAGCTCCCAAGCTACAACTAAGCCCAAAATTGTCCCAATAGTAGTCATTTTTACTACTAGAGAAAAAATTTCATCAAAATCA
The DNA here is from genome assembly GCA_018584345.1 of Thuja plicata. Taxonomy (NCBI): domain Eukaryota; kingdom Viridiplantae; phylum Streptophyta; class Pinopsida; order Cupressales; family Cupressaceae; genus Thuja; species Thuja plicata. Next base: position 727,249 of record MU224198.1, read on the forward strand.
ATACCTTGCTGCTGTGCATACCCTTTGACAACTAATCTGGCATGAAATCAATGTTGACCTCCATCTTCTTCCTTCAATTTATAGACCCACTTGTTTCTTAATGCTCTTTTATTAGGTGGAAGAGGAACCAAATCCCATGTTTAGTTTTGTGATAAGGAATTCATCTCTTCTCACATTGCAGCCTAACATTGTTCATATTTTACATCCTTCATCGCAGCTTTAAAGGTTGTTGGCTCTATTTGATCAGAAACTAAAACCATAGGCTCTGCTTCTTCTACGAACAATAGCTCATAATCAAAAAATTTAGATGGAAGTCTGCTCTTTCTAGAAGACCTTCTCAACTCATGATTATGTCCCAACTCAATGCTCTGCTATATTGGTAGATCAAAAATATTTTTCTCATTGTTACCAGAAATATTAGTTTGTCTCTGTACATCGGTGTCATTCTCCATCGAGGAAGACAGTGACCTAAATCAAGTGGTTTGCCTTCTCATACTTGAGGACCCTTTATTCTTCAATGGAATTGGTTGTGGGATATCCAGGTTGTGAGTGGAATGTGCGAGACCAAGTGGATGAACAATGTGTGAATCACTGGCATTCACCCTCAATTCAGCAGTGGTTTCAAAGTTGCTGACTGTAGGGAATTTTTTATGAATAATAGGGAACAACTGACCACCAGCATGACCCCAGATCTCAGCATGATGTCCATATTTAAACGCAGACTCGGTACCACCATTCAGCTCACTATTTTTAACTGCAGCATAACCACTGCGTGGAGGAGTGACTTGTTTGTGTTTACCCAACATGGCAGGAAACTCCTCCAAGTCGTGTTGGAGGCTGATTCTGGCATGGGAATGCACTACTGGTGCTGTTCGGTGGCCATGTAGAGGAGAAGGGAGGCCCACATCCCCCAGTTTGCAAAATTTGTAGCTGCACAGGCAGAAAAATGAACATGTGTATTACCTCTATTCAAATCAGAGGATACTTGTGTATTTCCTCTATCCAAATAAGAGGATGTATGTCCACTATCCAGACTCTGGGACATACGTCATTGAGATTGCAGATGCTCATTAAAAGGAACTTCTTCATCACTATTGTGTTCTCTGTCATAATCGTTCTCCACCATAAATGGAGGAAAAACATAGTTATGTTGAAACCATTACATAGAGGGTGCTGAAATGAAGTGGTGCATCTGTCCTGAACCTCTTAGATTTCTTTGTGCAGGCATTGGTTTAGAAGTGATTTTTTTTTTTTTTCAAAAAATAAAAGTGGGATATAATCCTCTACTAGTTTTTCATTTTGAGTTTGAAAAGCTGGAAATATCTTCTTATTAAAGACGACATCTCTTCTTCGTGTAATCTTCTTAGCCACCAGATCCCATATTTGAAATCTATATTGATATTTTCCATAACCCATAAAGATGCCTTTCTAAGATTTGGAATCCAACTTTGTCCTCTTTTCTTTTGGGACATGAACATAGGATTCACATCCAAATACTCAGATGTGAGAATAGGAGATCCTCTTTCCCATCCATTCCTCTTCCGGGATACCAAAATCCAACCGATATGAATGACTTCGGTTGATCAAGTAGACTGCTGTATTGCAAGCTTCCGCCCAAAATTCCTTGCCCAAACCTACATTTGAAAGCATGCATTTATCCTTTTCCAAAATTGTTCTATTCAACCTCTTGGCTGCTCCATTTTCTTAAGGTGTAAATGGAACAATTTTTTATTTGATGAATACCATTATCAGCAGAAAAAGAATCAAATTATAATGAAGATAATTCACCGCTGTTATCAGTTTGTAAACATTTTATTTTATGCCCAATCTGATTTTCAATGGAAGCTTTAAAAGTCTTAAATTTATTAAATACATCAGACTTCCTTTGAAGCATAAATATCCACACTTTCCTTGTAGAATCATAAATAAAAGTAACAAAATAATTATCTCCACCAATAGAGCTTACCTTAGTTCATCCAAAAACATCAGAGTAGACAAGTCCTAATGGCGTTTCCTTCTTTTGATGTCCCGTTTTCAAAAAACTCACTTGCTTTTGCTTGCCATAAAGACAATGATTGAAGAATGGTAAATTAATGGATTTGAGTCCCGGTAATTTTTCCCGCTTGTGCATAATGTCAAGGCCCTTCTTACTCATGTCACCGAGCCTTGATGATTGTTGTCCTTAGCTATCATGGCAGCTCCCACTTCACCAATAGTTTCTACTATATAGAGACTACCAACTTTATTCCCTTTCGCAATAACCATAGAACCTTTTGTGACTTTCCATGCATATGTTAGAGAGGTAAGAAAACCTTGAGAGTAGAGCTGACTCACCAAAATTAAATTTCTTTCCAATTGAGGAACATGATGAACTTCTTTAAGAATCCATTTTACACCTCCTTCTAAACATAAAAAAATATCCTCTTTTTCCTATAATCTCACAAGCCTCATTATCCCCTCAATAACCTTTGCCAAAGTTACCTTCTTGGTGATTTGTGAAGAGGTCAGTGCATGAGGAGGCATGAAATAATGTACCAGAATCCAGTACCCATGAATTTGAAGTAGTATCACTTATGGACAATATCAAAGTACCATCTACACTATCATAAGCTGTGTTTGCTTCGCTGTCCCTTAGTCTCTCTAGAGCCTTATTGTAATTTATAAAATCATTCTTTACATGGAAAAATTTACCACAAAACCAACAATCACCATTACGCCCTCTTGACTTCAATCTTTGTTCAGATTTTGAACTCCTATGGTGATTATTTCTACCCCTATTTTGATTTGTCCTCTATTATTGGTACTTACTATCATCAAGGCTTCCCCAGATGAAGGTTCATCATTCTTCCTTCTCATGTCCTCAGAGAGAAGAGTGGTTGAAACTTCATCAAAAGCCAAATTTTTAGAACTTGAAGCCATAGTTCTTATGGCGGTAATGACACCATCCCAGCTACTAGGTGGAGAGCATAAAAGAAGAACTTTTCTCGAGCATCATCTTGTTTCATGCCAACTAAATTTCCTTGGCTGATTAATGTGTTGAATTCATTGAGATGGTTTATCATGGTTCCACCTTCCCTCATTTTGAGCTTGTACAATCTCTTCATAATAAAGACTTTGTTTGCAGCTGAAGCCATCACATATGAGTTGGCTAATTTATCCCATAATTCCTTGGTGATTGGCAAATTTATGACATTAAACAAGACATTGTCAGACAGCGAAAGGAAGATTGATGCTCTTGCCTTTTTATCCAAGATTTCCTAGTCTTCATCTTTCATCGAAGATGGCTGCTTTGTTTTCCCTTCTAAGCCAAGCAAAGGATCTTGCTTGATAAGCAGGGATTTCATTTGTACCTTCCACAAGCTGAAATGTTTGCCTGAGAATTTTTGCACTTTTGATTCCTCCATGTCTTTCAAATTTTATCCCTAATTTCCAAATAACTGGACAAACCTTCTTTGATACCAATTGTGAAAGTCAAAAATAAATGAGAAATACAAATAGAACTAACAAGTATAGAAAAACACAAAGACACAAAGATTTATCATGGTTCAACAATATGCCTACATCCACACTTGTAGAGAAATCTTATTAAATTCTTCAATAATAATGGATTACAATAGCAGTCATATAAGTAGTTTCAAAGAAGACTTCATAACTCATGAAGTAGTCGAGTAGATAGAAAAGAAGAAATGAAAGGGAAATTTTTGGGCTTCACACCCCAATATAATGGACATGACTCTAGGAAAGATGTAGATGTCGATGATATATAACAACACCGTTCCATATTTCTCTAGTGGAGAATGGTCTTGGGATTATTTTGCTAAAGAGCCCGCAATGGAAGGTTCAAAGAAACTTCAAGCATCCTGTGTGAGACTTTCTCCCTCAAGAATATACTTTAATTTTTTTTCTTAACCCAATAGATCATATCCTCACAGGGTGGTTCTGGGTAGCTGAGAATGACAGATTTGAACTTTACTACTTGATGGATGATGGTAGATGGAGTCTGAGGTGGTCGACATACCGAGGTCAATGCATTAATGTAACATCAAATAATGGATATGTTATTAAAATGTAGGATAAGAAAATGTGTGGGGAAGATAGGATATTCCTTTTTACCTTAAATACACAAAGGAAGGATCCAAATTGATTAACCCAAAAGGAAGGATCAATGCATAAATGAATCAATCGATTGAAAATAATAGTAAAGAGGAAGACCTTAGATTCCGTTTTATAGAAAAGAATGTGTGAAATAGAATTAGGAAGATTAAAAACTTTAATTAAAATGAGTAGAAGAAAAGTACTAACCTTGAAATGTCACAGATCTGAAAAATGTTGTTTCGGGGGTCTGCAGTTAGTTTCTGGAAAATCTACAACCGGATCTGGAACAGAAATGCAAATACGAACAAAAGCTAGAAATCTTATTTCAATTTGGCACAGTTCCAATTTTGACCCTCAAGTCAATGTCCCCATTGACCCTAAATTTCTGATTCCAACCTAGGGCAGAATCAACCTCTAAAATCTCTAACAGAATATCTGTTTCCAGATCCTAATAGTTTTCTGAAAAGGGTATGATCTGAATATGCACACTAATTCGTTGTTCTGAACCTGTCCCTGCAAGAAAAATGATTTTTTTGTTGGGGAGAGGGGTTTGCCTTGATCAAACCCCAGTTTTGGAATTAACCTTAAAGTATAATTGAAATTTCATAAGTAAACAGAGTAAACGAACAAATTCACCTTGTTTGTATGGAAATCCTTGTGGCGGATTTGAATATGTGCATCCACAAGTATGTATCCACCATATAGATTTAGAATTTAGGATGTCTCAAATCAATTGCTTGTAGATCTTCAACACCCATCTTGAATGGATCTTTGAATAGAAAAGGCTCAGAGGAATGTGAATGGTGAAATCTTCAACAAGAGGGCTCCATAGAGCTTTGAATCCTTCAATGGCTACCAATGGATATCCTAGATGAATTAAGTGCTTGAATGCTTGGATTCTTGGGAGTAGATGAATGCTTCAATATATATTTAGCTTTCTTCAAATCTTGCTTCTTAGCTTGTCCTTCACACTTAGATTTCACTTCTTCAAGTCTTAGAGAAAATGAGAGGAGAAGGCTTCCTTATATACCAATCTAGGGTATAATCTTCTAGAGAGGCCTACATAGGAGAATTAAATTCCCATTAAACCCATACCTATAGAAGTGGACCTATATTAAATATAATTTAAGAATCCTCGTTTCGGAACCCAAAACAACCGACCCAGAAGCGGGAATTAAAATTTTCTTAAGACCGACATCCACAAACCCCAGAAGCTTGAAATATGGACCTTGGGTCAGAATCAAGGTCAATTTTGACCTAGGTCAAGGTCGAGGTCGACCTTGACCTAGAAAGGTCAATTTTGACCTTGAGGTCAAAAATCTCAGTTTTGGAGTTGAGGATGCCAGAAACAGGCCAAGGAAAAGTGGGAAATGGGGAAGAACAAGGGGGAAAGCCATATCCAATTTAGATACCCATTCAAGGCGCTTGACATGACCCCAAACCACTTATTTGGATGGATAAACCAGTCTACAATGGAAGTGCTTCCATTTTCTGACTATACAATTAATATTAAAATGTCAGCACTTTATAGTATAGTGTGATTACAAAGATTTTCCAAAAGTACTATAGTGTCAAGGACCACAATGGCTAAAATAACTCCCCAACATATGGAAAAACTAGCTATGTTTCTCTACTTAGGACCAACTTCAATATACGATATCTGGAAAAAGTGACAAAAATTTCATCAAGCCCAATATGGATGGAAAGTGCTAATATTTGTCTTTCCAATGATGTCTTTCTCACTAAAATCTAATACCGAAGGTAAAAGTTATGAAAATTTGAAAAAATGAGTTTGTTCTCTCAAAATGCATTTCTCCCAACAAAAAGTGTTAATTCTGATCTGAATTTTGGAAAAATTATTCAAGTTAGATGAAAATGATTATAGGAACCCAAAATTATTTTTGAGTTATGAAAATAATATAGAATGTGTCTTAAATCCAATAAGAAGAAAAAGAAAAAAATGAATTAAATTTAATCTTCAAGTAGCTAAAAATATTTAGGCAATTCTTTAAGGAAAATACTTTTTTTCTAGATCTAGTCAATATGTGCAAAATCTAACTAATACCTACATAGTTTTCGGGGGCTAAGAAAAGAACATAGAAGTCATTTTTCAACTTGACTAGTAGACGGTATAGATATTTTGCAAAATATATGACTTTTTGTCTTTTGATTTTGGTGAATGAAATCCAAACTTAATTTTCTTGTGCCTTCTAGACAATATGGACTTACTGAAAGAGTGGCCATGATTACTAGAATTTTGTAAACACCCAAGTTCTACAAAATATTTTCTCATAAAAGGACCTAGAGATCATTTTTTCCCTTAAAGTTTTGTAATATTCAACTTATATGGAAATGCAAGAAAAGAACATGTTTAATTTTTAGGAAACTTGTAGAAATCTTATTAATCCCACCAACACCCACTCCCGATTATCACATAAAAGGGAACTAAAATCTATTATGGCACTAGAATAACTCTAATACCATATTAGAATGTAAAAATATGAATAACCTAGATTAACTATTGAAAACAAATAGATTTATAAAATTATGAATATAAATGATACATGATCAAAATAACAGCACATATTCAACCTCAAAGCGAAAACTACAAATGGTAAAGAAGAGAAGAAGCATTAGAAGAATACAAGAGAAAAATCTGCAAAATGCAATTACAATGTAATAGAATGAAATAAAATACTAGATAGGCATGAGTATTTATAGGAAGTGAGAGAAGAGAGAGGTGGAAAATGTAATCAATAGGAAGAGACTATGTAACAATAGCATAAAAAAGGCATCCATAACTCCCATGGAAGATGCTCACACCTTGTACCTACTCATACTAATACTCACTTTATTAATCCTAAGCAATGTTAATTAAAAGTAAGGGAAGAATTAAGAATAGATAGATACATAACCAACAAAGAAATACAAAAATTATTCTAAAACCTTTCCATTGTGAGGTGGCAATAGATCAAGTATAAAATTTTGAAATTTCACCTTGAATTAGAACAACCACCTTTAGAAAGAGAAGTCTAAAGATTTGGTTTTGATTGGAACACTAAAGAATAACTAGAACATGGTACAAAGGAAAAGGAAGAAGAACAAGGTTATTTCCAACATGCATCTTCTCTACCTCTTTAAAATGGGAGTGAAGTCATGATCAGTACTGGTTTTGGTGTCCTATTTGGATCTATATGGACTTTTTTGTATTTTTATTAATAAAATTTGATTTATGTAAATAGATCCTATAATTTGGGGGATGAGTTTACCTTTTCAAGGCTCAACTAGTGACAGGTAGGCTAATATTCCCATAGTAGTGCAATGGGTGGAGTCTCGTTGACTACTATTTACTAAGGGATAAATAATAACATAATTGTATGCATATATTTAGGGGCAAAATGAAAAATAACTATGTGCAATGTTAGAAGTTGAATACCCTTATATTTTCTGCAAAATTTTAATATACTATAGTGTCCATTCCCTTAACATGTGTGTAGGCTCATTAAAACCCTTGCACTAGTCTTTTTCCCTTCTCAAGGTGCTTAAAATCTCTTTTCTAGAAACTACCTTTTTGTGTCATTTTTGTGCTATCCTAGTGTTTCCTTGTAGCTTGTCATTTTTTTAGCATGACTTATCTAGACACTAGCATGCATTACTAGCATCTTGTAGTATTTTATCATTCAAAAGATATCCTTGATCATTTTCCATTTCTTAGCTTGTAATGTCAGAGAAAATGGCTCAAAATGAATTCCATTTCTTAGCTTATAATTAGATAGTGAATTCCACATGTTTAAGCTTGTATTATAAAATTACAATTGGGTATTGTACGAGGACTAGATTTTAGTTCACTCTTCCTTGTGCAAAGAGTATTCCTTTCTATATGTTTTTATTTTCAATGCGATTGCAATTAATAAGACTATACAATAATTTTTTTTCTTTATAAATATATTTAGTTACAACATAATATTCACTAAAATCTTTTATGGTTGCCTTCATATATGGATGCCATCAATAAAGATGTGCTAGAAACATGTGTTTGTAATTTACCAAATCTAAATAATATTCTAGGAGTATATATATA